>QEPC01005568.1:1291389-1356049 GCA_003113815.1 Sphenodon punctatus | reverse complement strand
CCCCTACTCTAACCCACCCCAGTCCACCCATGTGCCCTCCACTCCCCCCCGGCCCCGCAATTTACTCACCGGCGGCAGTTCGGGCTCGGCTAAGACATCCTCTCCACTCCTCCATCCAGTCCTCTGATGGATGGCTGTGCAGGAGCTCCCACCAGGCCCGAACTGCTCAGTTGGGCCTGGGAGCTGCCGCGCAGCCGGGCTTCCCCAAGTTCCCCTCCTCCTTTCCAGAGTCGAGTCAGTTTGACTCGACAGGGAGGAAGGAAGGGACTCAGGGAGGGGAGGGGGGGCTGGGAGCTGCACGCGTGGCAGGAGCTTCCAGCCCCCCCCTCCCTGCACAGGCAGGACACTGGGCCGTTCATACCAGGGCGCCTGTACGCAGCATCCTGGTATGAACTTTTCCCCTGCCCGGCCCCTGCAATGGAACAGTGCCCCCTGCAGCACCGTTACATTGCAGGGTCCGTTTATGCGGAATGGACGGCGCTTCTAGCCGCCCATTCCGCATAAAGGGAGAAACGCCTCCCTTCCGAAAGGAAGCCTTTCGGGGGTGGGGGGTGAGTCACCAGTTGTGTGGACGTGCGCGCACACAACCGGTGAGAATGTTCGGAGCCACCTCGAAGAACCTGGTTTAGAGCATCAACCTTCTTTCTGCTCTAAACCAGGTTCTTCAAGGTGGCTCCAAACATTGGCGTGGCGCACACGTCCATCTTTTAATTTTTTTATTTTTGGACTCCGGCCGGCCGGGGGAGTCCTGGAAGGGGCATTGCCCCTCCCGCCCTAGGCGGCCCACCACCACTGGCCCCTGCTCACATGTTTAGTGTGTAAATCCTAACAAACAGGCAGCTCCCTGCGTGTATTCCTTGTGCATTCTGGCAGCCCCCACTCACAGGTTTAGCATAATAAGCCTAATGCATGGGCAAGCATTCTTCCCTGTCGCACTCCACCCACCATCCGCCTATGATGACTCTCAGCCATGGTGAACCATGGAAAGAAGACACTTGTACCAACTGTTTCTTTCTTCTGGGGTATGACTAGGGCAACAAGCTCTCCTTCAGTGAGTTCACATTGCCTGTACCTCAAGTCACTTGTTTCCCTGACGGGATTCATCTCTGCCATCTGTTTGAGGCACTCCTGGTGGCTCCGTGGGTATCCTCTCATTGTCATCAGGGCAGTGATGAGAAAAAACGGCAGGAAAGGTCCAGCCTCCGTTAGTGACTGCCATACTCCTAGCAGTGCACAAAGATCTCATTCACATCCCACTCTCTCATCTTGTCTGGGGCTCCCACTCTTGCATTCTACTGAACCTGGAACTGCAGCAGGGTTGTGTGGTGTTCCACCCTATAAGTGCATAGACTGTTTTGGAGGATGGGTCTGCCAGTTCTCTCTGTACATCAGATCTCACCCAAATGTCAGCAAAGGCCAGAGTATCCATCACCCACCCCCCAACTTCTCTGGACCCCTTATCCTGAGTGACCACAGCACCCATAGCCAAAAGCCAAAGCCATTTGGCTTTCCTAGGCAAGCAACCCACAGCAATAGTTGTCTATAGTGTTATGACTCTTCACGCTTGTTGCAAGCAAAATATTGTTACCTTCAGAAGATAAAATATATGAGTAGCTTTTAACGAATGGGCAGCTCTGTTCCCACATACATTTGAGTACATTGACCTTCACTGCCTTGCAGATCGCACACCTCCCCATTCAGTTAACATTTTAATTTCCCCACCCAAATTTTTTAAAAAATCATGTTTCTGTGGTGCTAATATCTGTAAGATTTTAAGGTGAGTTGGCATGTGCACTGACATGCTTGTGACAGAAAAATCTATCCAGTTTAAAAGCCACCTGGATTGGCAGTGCCAGTGCAGCAACACACACATACACCCACACACCCAGCATAAGCATGATGTCTTGGTGTCTGGCTCTGGGGCAGGACCAGGCATAGAGGGATGTCTGCCAGGAGGCACTGTTTCTTCAATGAGATCAGGCGTGACTGTAACAGGTGGGGCGGGGGGAGCTATATCCACCCGCTTCTGTTTCCTGGTGAAGGTGCAGCCATACAGGTGGGATGCAAGAATGGCTCCATTAACACAGAGGGCCTGGTTAAGAAACTCGTAATAGGGCAGTATTTGCCTTCCACGGCCAGAGGTGAATTATCTGTGCCTCAAGTACAAATGCAAGTATTTGTATCAGTACCTCAGGTCCTTGGCCCGCTGCTGGCACCAGTTCATGTCCCACATGTAGCCCTGCTGCGCCATTTGGATTGAGATCTCTTGGAGCACTGCCTTCTTCCTGTAGCACGTCACCAGGGCATATTGGAGCTTCCGTTCGCTCCATAGAGCAATAAAGGCCCTGGCCTCATCTTCATTCCAGAGAATACAGCGTTGGAGGGTGGATTGGTAGCGGGAGACCAATTATAATTGTGCAGTGGTGGTAGCAGTGCTGGTTGTTGTCTGGCTGTTGGTTTGAGCCAGTGCCCTAGTGATGGTAATCCTCCACGAGTCGTTAAGGAGAATGTAGCGACTCAGGAAAAAAAAGTGTCAGGCATGTACTGTCGACCAGGAAGAGCTGGGAGAATGCATATTTAGTGGGCTTTTAAGGTGGAAGTTATGTGCGCGCCAGTGAGAGTGGAGAAAGAGGTCGGAAGTGGTCGCTGCTTGGAATTCTCTAGGCTCTTTGCCCACAACACTATGGTGCTGGTAGACCTGTATGCATGGAGGCTGCGTACAACCTAATTGACGGGACAAAGACATGTGGGTACACATTAGCCCATGTTTGCCTGCATGGTGGGTGCTGCATAGTTCAGGACCTCACTGTGAGTGGGGGCTGCATGTTTAGTGGGCAAAGGCCACATGGCCAGTGGGGGGAAACACCTAATAAACGGACAGGTGGACACCTACCTGGTGTGGGCTATCATCTCTTTCATTGACACCCAAAGGGGTAGCAATTTGTTCCTGGCTGATACCAGCAGTTAATTTCAACATTCCAATGTTGTGCCAGCACTTCTTAGAAGCAGAGCCAAACCACTGCTTACACCCCACTCACCTGCCTCAGGGAAGACTGAAGATGATAGACAGGTCACATTTGCTTATTTCTGCTCACTAACCCAAGCTTTAAGTCATGTGCCTAGGCCTACGGGTTAGGGTAGCATTGACTGTCTGTAAAGCCTTATTGTGGCTAAAAAGACCAAGCCACAGTCTTGTTCTTGAAAACAGCTGCTTCGCAGGTGACGTTAACAGTTTTCATTGTTAAATAAAAATAATTTTTAACTTGTACAATAGGAAATGCTCTGCTGTCTGACATAACAACACAGAACAAATGCACTGCAAGGAATTTAGACTGAAATACTCTACTGTATCTTCTCGCACAGCAGGGGGAGGGGGAACCTTTTTCTCTCTCAGAGAGCCACTTAGTACAAGATCTGAGGGCTGCATAGAAATCCGGGGATGGGGTTAGCACTTAGGAAGAGGATCTGCCCCCTATCCTTGTGTGCAAGCCTTCAACTGTCCTCCCATCTACTGAGCTCGATTTTTCAATGAAAAATGTAGTGCTTGGGGCTAGGAATTCAATCCAGGGGCCAGTTCTAGGACCTGTAAAAGGACCGCATAAAAACTAGCTGCAGTGCAGGCCACATTTGGTTCCCGGGCCTGAGATTCCCCACCACTGTTCTACACCATGGAATAATGTACTGGATGCCATACCACTAGTGAAATATAAATGCACCAAGCCTGAAACACTATTATGTTCCATAAAGTCAATAAAACATAGGGTGTTCACAGGACTGCAAGTTCCAAATATTTAAAAACAAAAATTATAAAAAAAAATTTTGTTCTTTTTATTTGCTGCTGGGTTTTTATTTCCATTTTTAATCTTTTCTTTGCAACCATGATGGCTAATTCATCTTCTTCCTCTCCTTTTCTCAGAGAGACAAAATGGTTTGAATGATATCTTTTATTGGACCAACTACTGCTGGTGGAAATAAGCAAGCTTTCGGGCGTGTACATGCCTGAGGAAGGGCCCTGTGTGGCCGGAAAGCGTGCTTATTTTCACCAACAACAGTTGGTCCAGTAAAAGATAATAATTTAAACCACTTTGTGTCTCTGTCACTTGGGACCAACATGGCAACCTTTTCTCATGAGATTTTCAGCTGGGCCTTCAACGAATTTGCAATCACAAGTGTATTCGGTATGATACACAGGAGTTCTGCATACTATAAAATCTATACACTATGGGGAACTTAAGCTCACTTTTTGCCTAAGTGGTTTAGGTTCCTGAAGTTAATTGGCTTCCACTGATACTTTAATGTCTAAGTCATTAAAGCCAGTGCGGTGTAGTGTAGTGGATAAGGTGCTAGACTTGGACCTGGGAAGCCAAGGTTCAAATCCTGCCCTAGCCATGAACTCACTGAGTGGCCTTAGCCAAGTCACACCTCTCAGCCTCAGTTCCCCATATGTGTGTGCCTGTGTTCCCATCACTCTTGTTGTTATTATTATTATTATTATTATTATTATTATTATTATCAAACATTTATATAGCGCCAGCAGTGTACCTGGCACTTTACAAAGTAATAAAACAGACACGGTCCCTGCCCCTAAGGCTTACAATCTGAGAGACAGGAGCTGGGGGAGAGACTTAGGAAGGGGAACAGAGGGAGAGACAAGGGGTCTAACATTCATGAAGATGCGAGGTCTCAAGTGTACGTACTTGGCTTGGTTACGATGAGAATGACAGCAGGCAGGTCCATGTTGCAAGGATAAGGGTAAACAGACCGTAGGTATAGGAAATAGTGGCTCAGCAGGATAAAGAGTCAGACAGAGCAGAGCGAAAGAGGTGAGTTTTAAGGAGAGATTTGAAGGTATGAAGGGAGGGGGCAAGGCGGATGTGGACAGGGAGGGAGTTCCAGGCATGGGGGGCAGCAAGTGAGAAGGGACGAAGGCGCTTAGGGGAGCAGGGAAGGCGTGGAAGGGCGAGAGAGGGGACAGAGGAGGAGCGAAGTGCACGGACTGGAGTATGGAGGGCGATAAGTGCAGAGAGGTAGGGGGGAGCGAGGTTGTGAAGAGCTTTATAGGTGAAGACTAGGAGCTTGTGCAGGATTCGTTCAGGAACGGGAAGCCAGTGAAGCGAAGAGAGGAGAGGCTGCACATGGTCGAAGCGACTGGCGAGGTAGATGACCCTTGCAGCAGAGTTTTGGACAGAGATGAGGGGAGAAAGGTGAGACCGGGGAAGGCCAGTGAGAAGGAGGTTACAGTAATCGAGGCGAGAGTTGACCAGAGCATGAACAAGAGTTATGGCAGACAAGACAGAGAGAAAAGGGCGAATCTTAGCAATGTTATGGAGGGAGAAGCGACAGGATTTAGCAACAGAGTCAATGTAGGGTTTAAAAGAAAGGGGTGAGTCAAAGATGAAGCCTAGGCTACGGGCTTGGGGGACAGGCAGGATGGTGACTCCATCAATAGTTATTGACAGTGAGGAAGGAGAGGAAGGATGAGGCAGGAAGATAAGGAGTTCAGTTTTAGCCATGTTGAGTTTGAGTTGACGTTGAGACATCCAGGTAGAGATGTCAGAGAGACAGTTGATGAGATGAGCTTGAACAGAGGGAGAGAGAGATGTAGTAGAGAGATAGAGTTGAGTGTCATCAGCATAGAGGTGGTATTGGAAGCCATGGGAGGCAATGAGTTTGCCTAAGGATGAGGTATAGATCGAGAAGAGGAGAGGGCTTGTTTTAGATTGTAAACTCTTGTTTTAGATTGTAAGTCCACTGGGCAGGGACCTGTCTCCAAAAAACTGTGATTGCAAAGTCCTTGGTACGCCTACTAGTGCTATAGATATGGGAAGTAGTAATAGTCATATGAATCCTTTTTGAAATTTTTATGCTTTGTCTATGCCATACAATCAACAGAACACAAGTACTGTGCAAGACTTGTATATGAACAGCTACGGTTGTGGTGCTTTTTAAACATTTACAAGAGAGCAAACAAATTGTGGTTAATTTTTACCCAGACAGCCTTAGTGTCTGGGCTGATGAAGGCCCTGCATTCCAGAAGTTTGGGCTTGCAATTTTAATAAGCTGTGCCCTGCACTCAGTGATAATTGAAGGTACTTCAGTGCCAATAGGCTGGGTTGAGCAAACAGCCTATTTGCAATCATATTGAATCGTAAAACAATAGTGGAATGTCAGGAAGGAAAACCCTGCCGTCTGCCCCCCCCAAGCCAATTCCTCCCCTACTCGCACCACCACATGCTGTCACGTGCCAAGTTAAATGCCATCACATAAACTTTCTACCTCTTACCGTTTTCGCTTCCTGGTATCCTGTGCCCTAGTCACCTTTGTTCTCCTCCAGCACTTCCTCTGCCTTACTGAACCCTGAACTTGGAAGTGCATCATCTGCTAGAGCTACTTCAAAAAAGAGTGCTCCTTTTACTTTGCCTATGTCGCACCCACCCATAGCTATGGGACGCAGGTTGAAAGCAGTCCTCTATGCCCCAAACTCAATGGAGAATGTGCCCCCCTTCCATCCCACTGTTTTCACACACACACACCGTCATGTTAGTGGCAAAACAAACATAAGAACATACATTATGTTCATCAAATGTAAATATCATTTCCATATCATCCTGATGGGTGGGGGGCTGGGAGGGGGTTTTCTTAGACTCAACTTGAGGTTTTTATTGTTTTATGGTTTTTATATATTTTATATTTATACTGTTGCAAATAGGTTTTATTACTTTTTTGTGTGTATCTTAGTTGTTTTGTACACTGCCCTGAGTTGCAGTTGCAGGAGGGGCAGCTAACCAAGTCTAACGAAATAAATAAATAAATAAATAAATAAATAAATATGTCACAATTCATTGAGTTAATGAAGCACATTCTTAAAGATCACAAATAGTTAACATCTAGCCTGTAGTACATTAGCTGAAAACTTCGAATTAGTGCTATCTGTCACATTGACAGAGTTCAGTTTGAGAAATGCTAAATAATTGCAGCTCTGAATTTTCTCATGTTTGTTCAAGAAGGTGTGATCGCACCTACTAACAACTCTGTGTGCATGAATCACTAAGAAAATAAGAACATAAGTAGTGCCATACTGATTCAGACCAATGGTCCATCAAGCCTAGCATCCTGTTCTCTGACAGTGGGCAATCTCTATCACAAGGGAGAAGAACCAACGGTCACAATGGGTAATCCATTCCCCGTTGTTCAGCTTCTGAAAGTAAGAAGTTCATCCCGTAAGTTACTTGGCTAATAGCCATTAATGCACGTGCTCTCCAAGAACGTATCAAGTCCTTTTTTAAACCCAACTATACTACTGGCCTTGACAACATCCTCTGGCAACAGATTCCATAAGTTAATTATGCGTTGAGTGAAAAAGTACTTTTATTTATTTTAAATCTGTTGGCAACTAGTTTCCTGGAGTGTCCCCCTAGTTCTAGTACTATTTGAGAGGCTAAATAACTGTTCTCTATCTACTCGTTCCACATCACTCATGATTTTATAAACCTCTATCATGTCCCCTCTCAATCTTCTCTTCTCTAAGCTGAAGAGACCCAGCTTGTTAAACCTCTCTTTGTACGGAAGCCATTCCATACCCTTTATCATTCTCGTTGCCCTTCTCTGTACCTTTTCTAGTTCAGCTATGTGCATGTGTTGATATCCCATGGGGATATTAATAAAGGAAAATAATTCATATGCTCAGGAGTGATCATCATCTTGCAAGGGTGTAGCTCATAGTTTAACTGGGGACCATCAGCTTGATCCCACCAATTAGGCTAAAAGATTAAATTAAGTTATCGAGCCAAAGCTATGGTCAACATCTAGTCCTGATGTTTAGGATTTTATTTATCATAATTTATTTATTTAATCATATTTTTACCCCGCCCCTCCTGAAACAGCTCGGGGCAGCTAATGGCAGTGCTAAAAGAAGATCTGAGAGACCATGCCTTATATAACTTAACTACTGTAATGCGGGAATTATTTGGTAAACCCTTACTTGGACGTAATCTCAGTCATACTAGCTTGCATGAATTTGCCCATTTTCTGTTACTCTAATATGATCAGCTAAGTCAGAGGTACAATAAACATACAGAATAAAATGTGAATATAGTGAATGATGTAAAAAAAAAATCATTGGGACAAATTATTGTTTCCCAGCTATGAAGATATCATTAAGCATATGCCAAGTAATCAGCTTGCAACTGTAATAGGTTCATGAAGGAGAGGAGTTTTCTATTTTTATTCAGTGATGTTTTTCCCAAGACAGCAACAGCTTTTATAAAATGAGGGTTATATCTTCTCATTATGGAATCTAATCTCCCCAAAAGACATTCAGCAGCTGCAAAACCCTAGCATCTTTTAGTTGTAAATCGTTTTTATTATTTATCCTCATTTAACTAAAAAAGAAAGGGCCATGAGATGATTTAACAAGACAAGAATTTAGTGGCTTTTGCGGTTGACAGCAGCAAACAATCCCTGCATATCTTGATCTCTTTGGGTTACCTTTTGTATTGATCTGGAATTCCCCTTTACAGCAAGTCTTCTATGTGAGGGAAGATCAGCAACGTGAGTGAAATGTTCCTGTTCTTTGGCCCAGGGTTGTAGAAGAGGGAGATCACCTGGCTGACCCAGGTATAAATACCTGCTCAGGTCTCCGCCCTCCAGGTGTCTCTCCCTTCTCCCCATTGGACCCTGGTGTGGTGCCACGCCCCCAGAGCAGCAGGGGAGGGGCAATGGCCTTTGCCCATCCCCTGCTCCTCACCCTGTTCAGGGTGGGCAGGCACAAACGCACCCCCCATGCTAGGTGCATGGGGGCTGGCCTCTTCTCTTGTGCACCAAAAATGGGTTCAGTCCCTTGAGTCTCAGGAGAATTATGGGGAAAAAATGTAATAATGATCTCTACAGATGATGGTGCTCTTCCCTATATGTGATGCTAAATACCATCAGGCAGGGCTGGTTAAAACTGCAATGTTATTGCAAACTGAAAACTGTTATTGCAGCTGCAAACTGTTATTTTTGAATTAGAAAATCAGAATTATATTTTTTTTAAAAAATCTTTGAAATTGAAAGTGAAAATTTAAATTATTTTCACTAAATTTCATTTTAGAGAAAATTTTGAATTGTATGCACTTATTTTTGTCTTTATCTCAGAGACCTCCAGGAAGACAGCAATGGTGCGGACAGCACAAGAGCAAGTCTCTTTGAAGTGACTGAGTCTCCTGCCCAAACTAACTGTTAGAGCAGGTGGTGTGTTGTTCCTATTGAAGATTGTGCCCTTAGTGTCAAGAATGTCAGAAACCAAGATGTTAAAATGAAATGTGGACATTTCAAATCTTCTGACATTTCTAATTCTTTTTTCTTCTTCTTCAAAACGTCATACTCTTTTGAACGGTCAATGAAATTTCACAACAGATTCTAAGATATTTGAAGATTATTTTAAATTTTCATTCCACTCATTTTAAATTTCCATTCTGTTAAAAGTCCGAAGCCAGCTCTACAATTTGGGCTTGGTGTGCCAATTTCAATCTTCAAAATACCTTGCAAAATTCCAGTTTCACAAGTAGATTTCATTATTCCACTACAAATGGTAAAACAATAGGTCCATTCAGCTTGCCCAAGGCCAACAAAGTGAGGAGTCAGAGTGAAGAATAAAATTCAGAACTTTCTGACTTCTACTCCTGTTTATCAACTGTGTGGCTTTCAATGGCCGCTCCTACTCCATTCCCTCGCCCCAAGTCTAATGAATAATACAGATTTCCAGATTTGACTACAATGGTCAAATAATACAATCTTCAATTCGTAGTTGAAGAATACATATGTCCAAACATCACTTAAATTTTTGTTTGTATTATTTTCATTGTCACCTCTGCTTTTCTTTTACCTGTTCAAGACTACTTGGAACTGCAGAGGTTTGTTGTTTTTTTTCCCCTTTCTCCCCCCCCCCCCTTTCCTTACAGACTTACATGTAAAGTAATCTTCAGCCTTAAGAGGAAGTAGGCTGACTCCAGTAGAATGCAAATGAGAATTACCTCTTTTATTTATTAAGGCCTCTATAAAGACCACATCTTTAACAGCTGCTTGTGCTGTACAGTATTAACTAGGCAAATGTAGGCAATATAAAATTACACATATGTGATCATTATGTTTTATGTTTTTTCTAAAATCTGCACATTTCTGTGCTAATAGATGATAAATTTCAAAACCTTGCAGACATATAAGGAAAGTCGTGTAAGATCATTCTACTCTATATTGTAGAACATTGTGGAAAGGTGAACCATTCCTGAAAGCAATACAGAATCCATGGATCATTCTTGATCCTCTGTACTTATATTATAAATGTAACCCCTGTGGCAAGAAGGGCCGGGTTACCTTTTCAAGGGGTTGACACAACTAAACACACTGGCTCGAGCCCCCACCCAGAAATCTGGGGCACTAAGCTTCACTGGGCAGCCTGGCAAGCTGTTACTTTTCCTCACTTGCAAGCACACCAGCTAGGTTGTGAACAAAGGCGCTTTAATTAATTGTAAGAATTAACAATGAATTGTTAATTCTTTGTTAATTTTTAATTGTAAGAATTAAGAAAGTATTAACAGAAAGGAGCATATGATACTGATGAACTTCCCACACATAAATCCCCTCCTCAGGGCAAGAGTCCAGTGTCACAGCAGAGTCACAGTTCTGTGTTCCTAAACCCCTTCACCCCACTCATGCGTCTCTGCAGCTGTTCTCTGTTACCAGCATCCTCAGGCATGACTCAGCAGTCTTTGCCTCAACCTGGCACATTCCTCACAGGCTCATGCAGCTCCCTAATGCAGTTTCAAAGACCCTGGGAGCCTGCCTCCTGATCCAGCAAGTGAATTCAGCAAGGAGCTGGATCAGAGGGGCTTTCCAGGTCCAGTTGTCCCACGCAGTCTGCTCTCTACACTGGCTGCTTTCTCTGACACCATCTTCTGGAGACTGTGGGAGCCCATGTCCTGACCCAGAAAACAATCTCAGCTAAGCTTGTCTCTGACCCAGCAATTCAAGTGATTTCAGATAGGGGCTATATTAGAGGGACTTGCTGGACACTAACTGGTCTGGTGCTCTCCATATCCCTGGAGACCTCATAATGAAGGGAAACTCTGGCAACACTGCCAAAGTACACAGTCCACCCATAGTGGCTTGCTTGCATTGGCCCAGCACCTTGGTTGGCAGTATTTCCAACAGCTCAGCAGATTGTGGTGGCCCAAACCCAACCCAGCTCCTGGGCTTTGTCCAGATTCTTGTGGTCCAAGACCATGGTTGCTCTGAGTGTGTGTTGTGTAGAACTAATCCCCTAATGTCCATGGGGGCCCCCAAATTGTCCTCTGTGACTTCCCATCATGCACCTGGAACATGCATGCAAATCAGGCATGCATGCAAATGTCATGCACTCAGGGAGGGCACACCCATGGAGCAGATTACTTTCTCTTCCAATGGGCTTTCACACACCCCCAAGAACAACATACCCAGGGAGTTTTCTCTTTCAGAGGACTGTTCCAAAGTCCTGGGCTGCATTAAGTATCTTACTATACAAGTAGCCACAGTTGCCTTATTAAGCACAGGCTGAGTAAAGTACTCCGCAGTGTAAGGCTGGCAGAATTTGTCTTGTACATGTGGTGGCCTTGTTCCCCAGCAAGGATCGTCCCCCTATGACAAATTCAAGGCTTCCCAGGAGCCTTGACATGGAAAGACGATCATTCCTGGGAGCCTTGACATGGAAAGACGATCTTTGGCAGGGAGCACACCGCTGGTCAGTGTCAAGCCAGAAAATGTTTCCTGGTGTGAAATGGATATGGGGGTGGGGGACAGTCCTTGCTGGGGAGCGCTGCACTGGTGACCGTCAAGCCGGGAAGCACTTCCTTGACATGGGGGTGGGGGGAAGATCCATGCCAGAGAGCACAGCACTGCTCTCCTTGGCAAGGAGACTCCCATCCCCTACTGGCCTATTTCAGCCAGGTCCAGGGTTGAGAGAGACTAGCACAGTGGTGCAGTCTAGGGACACCGGGGTTTCTACTCCTCCTCCCTTGGGTTCCTTACAACAACTGATGGGCTGACAGCCTGGGGCATCCCTCCCACCCCCATCCCTGCCAGTCCAACAGATGATTGCTGGCAGCATCTCCCTCCGGAGGCTCAATCCTTGCTGGCACCATGGCCTTGTCCGTGGTGCAGGCAGCCCTGTTTGCAGGCGTGGCTGCCTGGGGCCGTTCACATGGGAGGCTGCCCTGGGTTTGCCTCTTGCCAGTTGCTGCCTCGCTTAGACCTGGGTTGCCCCGCAATGGATACTTCTCAATAATGTGGATGATACCTTGGGTGGCAGCCCCTGCCACACATGGGGGTGAATATCTGGCGGACCACATTCAGATGGGGGGTGGGGGTGGGCCTTGGGCAAAAGGTTGGTCAAAGTAGGGCACCGTCTCCTATGGTAACACCCAGTGAAGAAACATTTATATATAATTAATATTTTCAGTTCACAAAAAGCAAAGTATGCTTAGTCAGGAAAGACATATCCAAGGTCACAATATGTCTGAGTTTAGACAGATCTAGGCTAACTTGCATTCGCTTGTACATGACTTAAGGTTTTGGTGGAGGCTTTTTTTTTTTTTTTTTTGCATTATCTCGACTCCATTCACTCCAATGATTGGTGCTTTCTTTGCATTACAAAAGAGCTGAAAAGGCTAATCCCCATGTGCATGTTGTTTCTTGATTTTGTAAATCAGGAATCTGGTCAGCCTTATTCTAGAAGTTAATGGTTGGTTTGTTAACAATGAGGGCTATTAAGGCCATAGTAATGACTAATCTCTGGTGGTTCATTGCTGTTATAAATCATTTTGAATGCTTTTTATTTTCTCTGCTTCTCTATTTTTCGCCACTTCTTGAAGGGTTTTTACCTGCCTTCACACCGTCAGTCTCCTTCTGATTATCACTTCCCACTGCTATTTCACCCCAACTCAAATAGCATTCCTAGGCAGTGGGGACCTGTTGGCACCAATAAACCTGGGGTCTGAATGTAATAGGAGCAGCTCCCACATCAAACTCTCTTATGAAGACATTATTTCTCCCTTTATTCTTTCTGTCCACCGCAGTTTCAATTAAAATATTTCATTGATTCTACTCACTTTTTTCTTTGAGAGATTTAAAATTTGGATGCATTTTGAGCACCTGTTCATACCTCTCAGCTGCTCTGTCTTCAAGCCTTGCTTAGAAATCAACCTGCTCCCATGTAAACTTGGTGCCATCTCTTTTGTTACTGTAAACTGTTTGCATTATTACAAACTGTATCCTGAAACTAAGTGGTAGAAGATGCCATTGATACAAAAGGAACGGATATCACATGGTCACTTTAAATTTCCACCCCTATTTTTCTTCTGTGACTCATTTGGGATCCATATCTGTTTTTGTCAGGTCCTTTAACATTTCTTATATATGTTGCAGGGCTGTATAGGGCACCAATACAGCCCTGCAACATACATAGGAACTGTTAAAACAGTGTTAAAGCGGAGTTAGTGTCATGTCTGTTTTCACCCAAAGAGGGCCTAATTGAGTTCTCTTTAGAGGTAAATTGCTGCCACTACTGAGAAACCACCAGGTTCTCTGTTGAGCAATGGGCCTTGCTATTATCTTGGGAGGCAAGTGAATAGTCTGACAATACAGACTATTCAACTCCAGCAGCAAATACATTAGGATTCAAGATTAAGCACTCCCATTTGAGAGTACTTTCCCCTGGGTCCTCAGACTGGCCTGTTTTGAGTGTATTAAACAAACTACAAATACTCTTCCAGATATAAAAATGGTGGCTGTTGTAGATTTACTAGAAAACAGACTAGTATCTGTGGATTAACCATCCTATCTTCAACCATGGTTTCAGAAATTCATGTTCCTACTTCTAATTAGGACAAACAATGCATATTAAACGCACATGTGGTGTTTTAATCTGACTGCTTGATTTACAGTAGTGGTCCTGAAAGGTACCATCTATAGGTAGAACGTGCTTTATGTCCGCATTTGAAATTCTTGCAAAACAGTTTCTTGGTAAAGGATTGAGCTGGAGTCTGCTGAATGTGCTATACCACAGGAATTTATTATTTTTTTGCTGCCTGCATAATAGATATTGCTGTGCAACGTGAAAACATGCATGTTATGTTATCTAATTGTTTCCTGACACATTTAACAACATTTCACACTCTTTAAAGTGACATTAACATTGCTGACAGTGTAGGTGCTTCAATTAGACTGGCTCTGAACTGAAGTCAGAATGCACTGCATGTCCCCTAACGAGGCTTGTGAAAGGAGAGAATGGTATTATGCATTAAAATAGGGACCGTGCCAATATGTTAATGTGACTTTCTATTAATTTTGCTGACCCTATTTGTATTTTCTCAGAAAAGGGCAGTGAACCATACTTAAATATCCCCAAACTCCTTAAGCTTCAGCACAACATTTTCTTACATAAATACCTTCCGAACAGTTTAAAAATGGTCTCCGGTGCTGTGCTATTAATTATATTATGCAAACTAGAAAAATTAGAAAGTAGATTTCTCCTTCTGGGATGGTACTTTATAACCAGTCAGTGATTATTATTTTTTATACACTGTTCATTTTATACTGTGGCTGTCATTAAAAGTTAGCAATCACATTTACTATTTGGAAATAATTTGTATGACCATACTAGAGCACGTTGTAGGGAATTGTGTGTTTACTTGAGTACAATAAATACCAACATTAAATAGTACCCCCTGTATTTAGCTTTCTCACTTACTTACTTACTTATTGTTTATTTAGCTTTACCAAAGGTAATAGTAAAAAGTATTAGGAGAGTTTATACGTAACAGATACACCAAAATAAATTACAGGAAATAATTTAGCTCTCTCGGATACTATGCTATCAATTATAGTGAAAATACCTGATCTCTTTACCTTTTTTGAACATATTCTGCTCTCCTCTGGACTACCATATCAGCTACCTAGCTGTCCGCATTTACACTAGGTTCCCCATGGTATGTCTTTTAACTGATCATTTCAGAAATACTAATATGAAATCCCTCCCCCTCCCCAACTGTCCATCCTGTGAAGTAAAGTCTGTACTATTTCGTTTTGACTTACATATAAGAAAAGCAAGTATTGTATATTTGTGTTCTGATTCTCCAAGCTAAGACTGACGTAATGAGGAGGTAGATGGTTTTGATAACAGACCTGGGAGTAGTGGCATTTACGGTATTCTAGAAAAGCCTGCCTTCTGTGTGAGCCGTCCATATCAATTCTGCCTATGCAACGTATGTGAGACGATAGCACTACAGATAAGTGCAAATTAGCTACGTCACAACTTCTTGATTATGAAGATTACCAGTTGTTATAGATCTTCCAAAATCTGATGTTGCATATAAGTACCCCCAGCTACAGCACATTAATTTCTACATGCGTTCCTAAGTGCATTTTTTTTCAGAGAACATGTACTATTTAGCTGCATAATGTGTTAGTGTTAAATGCTGAAAATCCGTGCATTCTTACAACAAAAGCCTTTCAAGATGGATCATTTCTTAAACTTTCAATAATAAGATCCTTCAAATGGGAAAAGCTCAAGGATGCAACATTACAAATAAAATATATTTTTACTGTGTATTTATCACCTTTGCCATCTTTCTAAAGGGATTGTTTATACCTGCACTTTAGCTCACACTTAACTCATGATTCATGGTTCAGTAGTATAGCTGCAAAACTACTATTGATTTCAAGGGAAACAGGACTTTGAGCCCTTGATTTTCTTAAGAGTCCCATCCATTGTAAGTGGGTACACTTTACAGGTTTTAAAATGTGTTCTATTTCTGTGCTTTCCTATTAAGATCTTTACAATTTTATTTATGGCATTAAATACAAAGGCCTTTTAATTTTAAGTGCATACACATATTCTTCTGTGACATATACCAAATACTCTGTTGTGATGTACCTGTGGCTACCATTCCAAAGTAAATTTGGTCACGGCAAATCTGTGCCACCCACCCCCCTACAGAATAGCCTTTAGAAAAATACAAAGCTATATTTTATAATGTTTGCAAAGCTACCACATATGGTAGAGCATTTACAGGTTTCAAAAAATGGAAAGTCTTCCCTCTTCCTTTTGTCAGGCATGTAGCGTTGAGACAGAGGCCATTTTTACACAGACACCTTCCCCTCCTGCTCGATGTTCCAGCGGGTGTTGGGGGGGCGGGGCTCAGTGTACACTGCTGGCAGTGGCTGGGGGGATGGGTGTGTGCCCACATAAACACCACGGGCGGTGGGTGTTTGTGAGTGCACGCTCCCGATGCACACCACCCATACCCATCACCCACCCATCTCCACCAACGGAGCCCTCCGGAAAACCGGAGGAGCCTCCGTGGGTGAAGATGGGTGGAGGTGTGTGTGTGTCCATGTAAACAGACACACACCCACCTGCACCCACCGTGGCAAAACACCCCCCCCCCCCACCTACCTCCGTCCATGTAAAAACAGCCAGAGCCACAACGTGTGAGAATATGTTGTATACTGTGTCACATTCCTGTCTGAGGTGCGTCAAGTCTCAACCCAGCTGCTTGTTCCCAGCAGAAAGTTGCAACAAAATAATTAGAAGCTAATTATGTACATTCATTTTCCTGGGAAGTCCAGCATGTATGCTGTAATACTATACGTGACTACTGTGTGGCATGGATTTGTAATTAGAAGTGGGGTCTTGTTATCAGTGGCCCTTTTCAAATGGACCGCGGTTCGTGGGGGGATGGGTGCGCGTCCACACACACACCCCACATTGCTGGCGGTGTTCCCACAGACGCCACACCCACCCACCCACGTATGCGATGAGGGGGGTGGGGTGTGCCCGTGTGAAAAGGCCCAGTGTTAAAATTATTTCTTGAGCCAGGATAGTGCAAGGACTTTGTGTAGCACAGTGATTAGTCATTATTGTAAGACCAGATTGTTTTCATGTTACCTAATTTTTCTCTAAATTTGTGGTTTCCCTACAATTTCCCTAAATTTCAAAAAGAAAATGAAACAGCAGATTTTGTCTTGTTCATTAAATAATACGAATATAGGAAAAGAAACAAAGAGCATTTTAGGACATTGCCTTACATTTCTGTTTGTATAACTTTCCCAGGGTTCTTCTAGGAGGTAGAGTCTAATAGTTTGATAATGGAGCTAAGGAGCTAAGTCTCATGGTTTGATCATGGTCAGATTTCCAGCCCACCCCTGGCAGGGCGAACACAGCTGTTATGCTTTGGGCCAGTGGGGAGATCATGCCAAATGATTTGTCCCTCAGCAGGGAAACGGGGCGGGCAGCCCACCGTCAAAGGTCCCGCCACATCCCGGCGTCGGCGGAGCCAGCCTCATCGGCTGGCGCCTGCTGTGATGTTTGATGCACAGGAATGGCAAACTACATCCACGACTCTATGGTGCGGGTGAACTTTGGCCTTTTTCACACAAGACACCACCACCCATCTCCAATAGTTTCACTGCATGGAGATGGGTGGAGGCACCCATGAGAAAGCCACAGGGAATGGGTGGGGTTTGTGCATGCTCCCGCACTACACCCATCTCCACATAACACTCATGCACGGAGCAATGGACTTCAGTGTCCGATGTTCCATGGGTGGAGATGGATGGAGGTGGGTGTGCGCCCGTTCCCACGCGGCCGCACACCCATCCCCCAACCCACTGTGGTCTGTTTAAAAATGGCCTTTGCCACAGGTCAGGGCTCCATGAGACCAGCCTGATGGGAGGTGGCCCATTAACCCACATTGGCCCAGATGGGGCAAAAGTAAGACACAATGCGTCACTGGCCTTCTCCAGTGTACACATCGCGTAGCAGCCTGCCACCCTCCCCAAGGCAGAAGTGGGCAAACATCTGGAGGCCACCAGCCTGATGTTCAGCTGCATTGCATGGTAATGTGGGGCAAGTTTGCGCAATGTGGGTTAACGTTTTATGTGGCTTTACCCTAAGATACAAGAATTAATTCCAGCTCAGTCTGTAATTCAACATCTGCTTGTCCTTGGCCGTGTCACTTAATTTTTCTGTCTCAACTTCTCTTCTTTAAAAAGGGATGAAAGCTAGCTGCCTGTATACTTTACTGTGCTGTGTTAAGTAGTTTAAGCTGATAAAGTTATGAATATGAACAAGGTTAGTTGTCATTATGAAAAATAGCCTCCAGGCATGTCTAAATTAGGGGAAAGGAATGTTTTTAAATAGAATTAGCCAATTTGAGATAAAATCCTTGTGTAGACAGATTTCAGACTCAAATTAGACAATCAAGGCAAGCACTAAAGCTCTTACCAGTTACCTAAATTAAGCTTAAAGTCAAGACTCTTGAGTTAGCAAAGGCAAGTTTAAAAAAGCACATCTTTTCTCCTCCATTAAACAAGCCCTAAGTGAGGAGGGATGGGTTTTGACGTAAAAGAGAAGAAGCAAAATCCTAGCTGCATTTGAAATCGTAGCTATATTGAAGTTAACGGGAATACTGCTATTGACTTCAACGGAATCAGGATTTCACGCAAGGTCTTCATCATCTTCCCATCTTAATGCTGTTTTTGCTCGATAAAGATGGGCACAATGAATCAGTAGTTGTGTGATATCCATAAATTTATCTTTCTGTACTGAATTTATCTCTTTCTTGCATCTCCTTCTAGGACCCTTTGAAGTTAACCTGCAGTGCTTTGTATCAATTCTAGTTTCTGTCCAACCTTTTGTGTTCTTCACTTAGATTGTAAACTCTTTGTAGTAGGGATGCACTCTAAGGCTGCTTTCCCACGACACTGTTTACTCAGCCTTTGGCACTGCGGGAGCATGCACTGTTCAAATGTAGCGCGGCTCCCGTCTTGTGGGAAAGGAAGAAGTGCAGCTCAAGCTTGCGCATTGGACAAGGTAGGATTCCATTACCCTCGACATGTGAGCTTGCCAGTGTGGGAGCCGCACTTCCTCTTTTTCCATGAGATAGGAGCTGCGCTACATTTGAATAATGCATGTTCCCATGGCGCCAAAGGCTGCTCGTGGGAAGGGAGCTTGCGTGAAAAGGCTGCTCATGAGAAAGCAGCTTAGGTCTGTGTTTGTTTGGTGGGGTTTCAATGGAGCCCTTATATGCCTGTCTATTCTTGTTCAGTATAATAGTGGTGCTCATCCTCTTTAGCATCACCTAGCTGATCTCTGCAAGTCCACAACTGTAGGAGATAAATGCAAGGAAAGCATCAGAACATTGCGGTTTTGTTTGATCATGTATGAAATTATTTCTAGAATTTGGTTTGTACAACAAGGATCTTGCCTAAATAGACTAGAAATTAAGTTAAAGCACATGAAGGTGAAGGTGTATAACACAATACGGGATGCGTATGATCAAAAAAGAATAAGAACTGAAAATGGTTCAAATACCCAACTTGTCCATTTTCTTTCCTGCTGTATTTTTAGAAATAAGGTGTGCACCATTCAGTTCAGTTCTCTTGTCTCTTTAACATTCGTGGCTAGCACATATGCAGCAAATCTTTCTATGCCTCACTGACCTTGGCAGCAGCGCAGAGGTCGCATTTCCACATGGATGAACTGTTCTTGAACAATTTCTCCAACTCACCAGACACAAACCATTTTTATTCATTCCAAACTCAGGCATGCAGGTCTTCTCTGACTTCCCCCACTCCCCGCGACAGGCATAGCCATTATGAACAATGCAAATAATATCCTGTCACCTATCTGTTCATGTTTGGAATGGTATTTTAAGGCAGGATATTGGGCATGTGGGATCAGTGATCATTTGGAATGGTTCTGTGAGTCAAAAGTACACCGGTAGGGGCTGATCCAAAGCCTCTTGAAGTCAACGTTAAGTCTTTCTCTTAACTGCACAAGGATTTAGAACAGTTCCTATCTCAGCTGTGCAGCCTGCACCTGGCTTCTACTGACTGGACAGCTGCCTGTTGTGGTCGGCAGAACTCATTTTGGAGGAAAGAGAAGGATTCAAGAATGGAATAAGAGTGCCTACGATGTATGGGCTTGAAGGAAGAGTTTAGTCCTGGAAGACAGGGTTGGGAAATAGTAGGACTGTGAGGGGCATGGAATTCTGGTGAATCCATATCACATTCTTTCTTCTCTCTGATAAATTGGGAGTTGCCTCTGTGTCTGTCTTGCAGTATTCCCATTCAGAGATACGATACAGGATGCAATCACTTGCCCTCTCTGTCCATATTCTGGTGTGCAGGTTATTTATTTATATTTTATTTATTTTACAAATTTATATCCCGCCCCCTCCTGCAGTGCAGCTCGGGGCGGCTCACAACAGTCAACATGCACTGAAGAGTTCTTTTTAAGACTCCAGAACACACAACTCATAGTGAAGGTTCATTTCTTATAGAACTGTAATTTCATTGCAGTGAATGAGATAATTCGCAATGGGTGTTTTTAGATGGACAGCTGTCCCACCTCTCAGTCCTGGGCGGACCCGTCTGTTTAAAGGGACAGGGGTGAGCTGGAGCAAAGGTGGGGCAGGCTGTCCATGCCAGGAACATCCTGGAGCACTGCAAGCAGAGCAGGCTGCCCAAACCGAAAGCACCGGCCGGTACCAGAGCAGCAGTCCATTTACTCGGTGGATGGGCTGCTGCAACTCTGTTACAGGCTGGGGATTGCCCTGGTAATGCCATAGAGCTGCAGATGATCCACCTACAGCTCTGTGGTGTGTGCCATATGGGGTGTGCCACGTGGTTAGACTAGGGCCATGGCAGCACCAGATCCATTTAAACCCAGCACTGTCGGGGCTGTGTACGAGAGATGTGGGGCTGGCCGCCCTAGAGCAGATCCAGTGGTGGTCCATCTAAAGATGCCCAGTGATTTACCCTCCTCATTTTCTTTTGAATCAAGTTATGTTCCTGAACACCTGTAGCAAAGGCATATGAAGCAGCATTGGATAGATTCTATATTGCAGTTCTAAAGCTCCATTCCCCAAGAGTTGATTACTTCCCATGTATTGCACATTAGAGGTTGCTTCATAGTACATTACGTGGCCACTACGGCCTATTCCGTGAATGTCATGTGCTTCTATTACAATAGAAAAGAAGTAACCGTCCTTTTGTGACTTCCCGATGAGCTGTGGGATGAAGCAGGTCAAATCTGGCTCTTGCTGGAAAAGCCAGTATTAATCTCCCCCTGAATAAAGAAAAATGTATTAGCTAGCCAAATTGGCTAGCTCATGTGTCCCACCCATGTGCATAACAGAAAATGACATGGGAGTGGGTTTCATCAGAAGTATCGCCAGAGGTGACTCATGGGGAAGGTGCTTCTTGGAAGCCCTATAGAACCCCTGCCCAGCCCTCACTCTTGTGCCCCCCCCCATCAACAGTTACTGGTCTCCTATGAGTATCACAATGGGTGCAATTACACTAGGGGACATGTGCCCCCCCCACCCCCAATGTCCTACTATGTCATTCCAGGCTCATGAGGGTAGGGCTTATATGGGTCAAGGGGAGCCAGTATTCTTCACAAATTTTAGCCCCAAGTTGTGCCACTGATTGTCACTGTTACTTGTATTTTATTCTGTGGGTTCAGTCCTGCTTTCAGCAAAGTCAGTAGCAAAGTTTACACTGATTTTAGTGGGATTGGGCTCATTTTTTAGGTTTATTTCTTATGTTCTCATTCTTTTTGCATTGTAGTTGTAGGAAGAATATTTATTATTATTATTATTATTATTAATTATTAACGGCTTTAGCGAAACAAAAAATTTAAAAATACATATCTTTAAGAAGGCATTCAGAAAAAATACAATTTTCCTATATACAAATGCACAAACCTCAATATCAATCACCTGGTAAGATCACCTAGTTCTCTGTCGCTGCTTACGGGCCTCAATCGCATAGCAAGCCAAGTCATGTAACACTTTTGCAGAGTCACTCTGAAAAATCCATAATGTTTTCTCTAGATTTGTATAGCCTCGAAGCTTTTTAATATGGGGTGTCACATAGTTCTCTCTTTGCTCTTTCGTCTTAGCACAAGACCATAAAAAATGCACAAGATCATCTGCCCCACCTACTATGCAGTAGCAGAGCCTTAAATCAAAGGGAATCTTCTCCCATGCTCTCGCACAAATGTTCCCACCTTATTAAACCTCGATTTGTGTTACGGGGGGGAGGGGGAAACAGGTAGCTCAACCACTCTGAACCAAGTGCAAGTTACCCCTTGGACCCCTAGGAATCTCTCTGGATATAAACGCCTGTCAGGATAGTATTTGGACACTTCCGATTCTGACTGCTGAGAGTGCAAGGCGGTTAGGCCCCTATCATCATCAGGCGTGGGGATGCAAGGGTCCTGTGGCTCCCTGTCACACACACTCACCTTCAAGCACCCCAGGGAGGATTCTGGGGGGGCGAAAAAACGGTGTCCCAAGAGAGTGGGGGAAGGAAGGGTTGGGGGGGGGGGCAGGATCCAGGGATAGGAGCAGGGAGGGGATCTCGCAAACCAAAGGGGGGGAAGAAGCCCTGGGTCAGGGCAAGGGAAGGGGGGACACTCTCTCAGTCTCACACTCACTCTTTCACTCATAGACTCAAGGGAAAGGGATGGAGGAAAACAAGAAGGTAAACTGACTACACGCCTATAACCAAACACACTTCAAGACCAAACAGGGAATAACACAGTCACTTAGCTTCTCAAATGCTGCAGGGACAGTCCAGACAGGAAAACCTGATCACCAGCACTGCCTCCAAGACAGCGCTGGGTTAAGTAGCCCTGTCATAGTGCCTGCAGCTGGAGGCCTCTCCTGCAGGTGGGCTGAGTGTCGCAGGGTCCTAGGTCCACCCCTGGTCCACTAGAGGCAGGTGCCACTGCTGGCATGGGAATTGCTTTTGGGCGTGGGGGTGGGGGTGCCGTGATCCCTGGTTCTGCTGCCGGCTCTGTCGCACTCCACTGTTGGGGTGGGGTCACAAGGGGCGCTGGGGTTGGCACTGGAAGCGGGGGGACCCAGCAATGGCGGCGGAGCCCCGTGACAATTTGGTAAGGATTTCCCTATGCGGGAAATAACTTATCAAGGCAAGATAACCAGGAAAAGCTGAGTCTACTCTAATAAAACCATATAGGGGTGCCTATATCAGAGTCCTCAATCGAGCCACATCTTCTTGATTAGAAATATCCGCTAATCTCTCATCTATGACTGACCTCTCTGAAAAAGGGGATCTCCGATCAGAGTACACCCAAAATTCTCCCAGGCCTGAGTATTCTAAACAGCTCCTAACAGCCCTTATCCAAGGAAATCCTACATCCTGTTCTCCCTCAGCTTCAAGAAGTACTTGCTTAGGGAATCTTCCAGGCAGTAAGGCCCGAATTTTGATCCAATAGTGAATCATAGCGAGCCTAGCTTTGGTCTGGATGCGGGGTGGTGGTGGAGTTCCTCACCTCACCATGCGGGCCGGGGGTTCCCTTATGGACCACAAGAAGCTTCCTTAGGAGAGCAGTTTGCGCCCTTTCAACAATGGGTATTTTCAGACGTTACAAAATCGCTGTTCACCACACTGAATCACAGTGGATCCCGTGTGATGGCAGCGATCTCGTAAACGCCTGTGTGACCCCTCAGGGCCAGAACCGTGGTTAGATTGGCCACAGTCAGGAAAGGGGCAAAAGTAACATTGATTACCTTGCCCCTTTCTGGAATCATGCCCCGAACCACGATATGGGATCGGGCACAGCGGCCTCATTGGCTGCTACACCCGCCCGTCTCCCCATGGGCGGGCGACCAAGGGAGCGTGGGAGGACGGGGCTGAGCGGCCGCACGTTGCGCCGCGCAGTGCAGCGCAGCCCCTCCCCGATCCCCCTCCAAGATCAGGCCGGTGCGTCTAAAAGACAGCCGACCTGATCGCAGACCGGGATCTGAGACGGATCCCGGTCCAGGGTTCAGCGTGGCAGGCCAAGAGGCCCATCACATCTGAAAATACTCAATCTTTCCACTTTACTACTGCCACCCCAGATCGCTGCCCATATAATAATACTGATTCCATCTTAGCTTTGGTAGCTTTTAGTCCCTCTACCATTGGTCTCCTTTGAAATCTATTGTAGAAGGTGATAATACCACCTGCAACCTGGACTGCTTTTGTTTTTACTTTCTTAGCATGATGTTCCCACCTAAGGGAAGCTGCAAAAGTCACACCCAAATAACTGAAGGTATTAACTACTTTCAGAGGTTTCCTGTCTATATACTATTTTCCCCCTCTGCGTCTTACTGAATATCATTATCTTGGTCTTATCAATATTGATCTCCAGCTTATTATCACTGCAAAAGGAATTGAAATCGGTTAGCAATCTTTGCAACCCAATTTTTGTACACGATAGTAGTCCTGCATCATCTTCATATAGCAATATTGGAACAGCATTCTGGAGCAATCTAGGAGCATGACAATCTCTTTTACCAAGCCAACCTACTAAATCATTAATAGGTTAAACAGAGTAGGGGACAATACACAGCCCTGACATATGCCTTTGAATGTTGGAAAGAGGCTGGAAAGCTCACCTTTCACACCAAAACGAACTCTCGTGCAGCAGTATCCTCATAATATTCTTTAATCAGTTGAAGCGAATTTGGATCAATTCCAAAATTCCACAGCTTTCCCCACAAAATTGATCTATCAACAATGTCAAATGCTGCACTGAGATCAACAAATGCAGCATAAAGCTGTCTTTTCTTACTCACATACTTGTGGGCTATATATTATAACATAAAACACTGGTCCATACGTGAGCATCCAGCTCTAAACCCTGCCTTTTTTTCCTCCTATGACATCCTTTTCCTCAATCCAACAATTTATGTGAAATAGCAGATGGCGGCCATAGATCTTTGATGGAATACTAATTAGCTTATGGGGCAGTAAGAATTGGGATTGTTCCTTTTGCCTTTCTTGCATATGGCCGCTGTTATATTTTGCTTCCACTCTGGAGGGAAATCGTTGTTCAATACATATTAATTAATCAATTACTGAAAAACTGGGATCCAAAATTTGGGAAATTCCTTAAATACTTCTGGCGGCAATAAATCTGGCCCTGCTGTCTTGCCAACTTTTATATCAGAAATAGTACTGCATAGGTTTGACACCCTAGTTCTAGTTTCATTATCCCACCTTACCCCTTCCACTATCTGGGACTGTCTTGTTCCAGTTTCACACTACACTCTAAATAAACAGATCTGCTCAGCAATCAAGGGGAAAAGATTGCTTTCAGTTCTTGGGATAACCTCGAAGGATAGATACTCCTGCCAGAAATGTGGTCCCACTAACATATAATCAACTGTACTGGTTCCCAATTTGTAGCAATAAGTATAAGCCGTTGGGATGACATTTTGCATTCTACCATTCAACGTTCTGAAATTCATAGAATACATAAAATATAATCATTCCTTCCCCCTTGAATTAACCGTATAATCCTGCATACTGGGGTTACTTATATTGACATTCTCTTCTATATCATCTGATAAAGTCTCATGGGCCTGACCAATTCTAGTATTAAAATCTCCTGCAATTAAACTTTCTGCTCCTTGATGTTTACTTCTTAACACGTTGATCAAATCAGTTAGACACTGACTCCACCAGCCTTGAGGTACATTTTTCCTTCTGGGTTGAAAGTATACATTAACCACTGTTTGGGTTGTCCTCCCAACTTCCAATAAGATTGCCTGGGAATATACTGATCCGGTATCTATTTGTTCTACTCTACCAGGGATTGTGACTGAAACAAATATTGCAAGGCCACCACGTCTCCTTTTTAACTTCCAGGCATCTTTAGTGAAAGATCTGTAACCATTCAATAGAAATTGGCCACTCATCCACGTTCCCTGGAATAATATAATCTGTGCTCTACAAATAAACCCGACCCATTCCCTGCAGCAGCAGCAGAGAAGGTCCTGGGCGGAAGTGCTGGGCGGGGCAACACGGCGGGCCTCACTCACCAGGTTCACTTAGTTCCTCCAAGTCCAATCTCCCAATCAAGGAAGAACCCCACAGCCTCCAGCATGCAGGTAAACACAGCACTGAAGTGGGGAGGCAGCGACTCCATCTCACGGCCCCTGCTATCCTCTGCACATCTGGAGAATATGTAAGAAATTGCCCCAAACAAGAACACTTAAAAAATAGAGGACCATTTGCTAATTAGGAAATATCACAATTCAAAGAAGAAAATCTGAAATAACTTACTATCCTATTGACATGTCAGTTGTAGGTTGTCACAGAATGTACACATCAAGAGGTATACGCAAACGGAAAAAAATCACAAATAATTGTATTAAGACATGCACAGTGTAGATTGCACTAGCATTTTAACTGTATTGTTATTGTGTTAGCCATTTTTGAAAATATTGCATGTTACTTCTGGGAAGGAACTATATTAACAGATAAAGAAGTCTCATATGATTGGAACCTTGTTCACATTAACAGGCTACCCTAGGATTGCTAGGTCTAGATCACACTTTGGGGAACTCCTCTCAAGCCACCACATAAATCATCATCATCAATCATCATCATCAAATTATTTTTATAAGGGCACTCAAGGAATGTGGTCTGTTAAACTATTGATGCCTTTTTTGCCTTGTGCAATTAAACAGTAAGATTTAAATATCATAATTTAGAACAAGATTTCATCGAGGCTGATGCACACAGACACATGCTGGATGACCCTAAGCATGCCCTCCCTTGCTAGGCTGAGAGTCCTAGTGGTAGTAATCCACTGCAGTGTAGTAGAACTCCTCATGGTAATAATCCAGTTTCAAGTGTTTTTATGAACAGATTACCGGCGAAGGACCCATGAATTAAATAATCATGTGAACAGTTGGATGTTAAGCCATTAATGCACACACCATTTATATTATTTCCCTGTTTGTGTGATTGCTCACACCTAGGAGTAAGTTACTCCTCTTCAGTCAGGAGTACTTACTCCCAGGAGTAACCACTTTGCACTTTGCTTTATACACTGTATTTGTGTGAACAAGCCCTGGGTAATAGGGATTACAATTTTGGCTCATGCCAGGATCCAGCTGCCCAGAATTAAAGGACAGTATTCAGTCTTTTAAAGCAGTGCTGGAAAGCTGTCATTTCCAGGATTTCATTTAACATGCAGGCAAAAGAAGAGTTAAATTTATATTGGATGGGCAACTTTCCCAGTCTCTGCTGGTGGAAAATGGGTCAGATCAAACTAGTCAGACAAATTGGAAGTTGTAACAATTTGAAAGTGAAAGAGGTGAAGATGTAACCAGTGATTAAATTCATCTGACCATTCTGGCCACTAGTGCAATAGGGACTACTCAAAGATCCATACCTATTAATATTAATAGGAAGCTTCCCACAGACTTAAAATGAGGTTTGAACCAGATTCTAAGTGTTTTGTTGGACTGTGGCCCAGTGACCCGAGCAACAGAAAAGCTTAGGTCCTGATTCAGCAGAGCACTAAGCATACAAAACTTTAAGCACATGAGAATCCTATTAGAATAAGAACCGGGGAGAGAGAGAGCATTACTTTAAGAGTTGGTAGCTGGCCTGTGCTGCGATGCCAGAAAGATTTCCTGCAGGGTGTTCTTTGTATTATAGTAAAGATGTATGTAACTAAGGCTTGGTGAAAACTCTTTGGACAAAATACTAACCTTGAAGTCACCAGCAGGTGAAGTAGCTTAGTGCATCTAAGGATTTGGTCATTGGTCTTCCTTTATTTGTAAGCATTTCCACTGGATAGAAACATGACTGACCAGCCATCCCTGTTGACCCACTGCTCTTTAGTTGCATCTCATTCATCTGGCATTGGCTCAGCTGACTAGGTGCAGACCGATGCTGCAGAGACATTCGCAGGAGTGGTCATTTCTCCCTCTTGGAATGACTTAACAACATGGCTGATCATAGCTGCCTTAAATATGATGCAAAGGGGTGAGTCAGTACCGGTGGACCATGGTATTTTGATTGTACCCCAGCTGTAATCATATGTACCAATAAACAGTTTTGTGTGACTGTTTTTGGGGTGGGTTTTTTCATTACATTCATTGCTGACCTTTGATCCCTCTGTCCTCTTTCCCAGGTCGTCCCATTCCACCTACATCCTCGTCTAGTCTTCTCCCATCTGCTCAGCTGCCTAGTTCCCATAATCCTCCACCAGTTAGCTGCCAGATGCCATTGCTAGACAGCAATACTTCCCATCAAATCATGGACACCAATCCTGATGAAGAGTTCTCCCCCAATTCATATCTGCTAAGAGCATGTTCAGGCCCACAACAGGCTTCCAGCAGTGGTAAGGAAATTGCAAATGTGTAGTTTGATTTTCCAATTCTTGGTGCATATTTACAAGTGCTAATTGTTATGGAAATTGATGACCCTTAAGTATGAAAATGAGGGGAAATTGTGAAAATGAAAAAAAAATCTTTTATAATTGTATTGCTTTTAAGGTTTGGGGTAGGGGTGGGTTTGGTCTGATTTAGAAAATGTAGATTTCTGTTTATTCTCCCTTCATTTCACTATAGAGTATTTTTTCTTTTATATTAGTAGTTATTTAAAGCATGTAAAAACTATTAGTGCATGTCCATTACTGATGAAAATCACTTACTTAACTAGGCTGAATGTCTCATAAATGTCTCTTGTACTAGGAGTGATATATATCCATGAGGTATTGTACAAGATGGTAGTACTTTGCATTTTTATAAAATAATAGAACTTCTAATACAGATGGTGAGGCTATGTGCCAGGAAGGTTGTGCTGGTCGTCGTCTTGTGATTTTATTTTAATTTCAGTGTTATATCTAATTTTAGCTTTCCAGTCTATTTCAATGACATGTTGATGATTTCAGAAACAAATGTAGCAACTGAAATTTGTAGGGCAAATTATTCAAAAAGTACTTTCAGATTTTTGTATTTCTCATTTTCTTGGGTATGCAGTTTGGGATCTCATAGGGCTAATTTATATAAGTATTAAACATAGTTCCAGTTAACATGAGTGAAATCAGAGGATGTCCAGCACTTGCGAAAACAAGGTTACAGGTGTCTTAAATTGGGTATGCTGAACATGAAAAACTAGTTGATGTTTCTTTTTTTAATTTTAATTTTTTTTAAATTGTTTCTTTAGGGGGCAGGGAAGTGGCAGTGGACTAAAAGCAATGTCTCCATCGGATATGGAGATGTGCTCCACCTTGTGTGTGTAATTTCTGTTCATTTCCATGGGGCCTGTACAGGCACACTATCTTGTAGACCACTCCCTGGACTTTTTACTACTTTGCCTAGGAAGGTTTTAAAATATTCTTTATAAAACTGCTTTTGACCCTCCTAGTTCTTAACTGTGCTATTCTTACCTTCTGATTTAGCAGGTTATTCACATATCATAACGGTTAATGTACATTTAAAATCCTTAGCCGATAAAAAGAACCTTTCACTTAGAACTTTATGGCCTTGACACTTTCCCACAATAAACAGACTGATCAGCAGCTGTGGTATATCAAATTGTAGCATAAGGCATGATCTGCAGCAGTTGCATTTGACAGAAAAGCAGAAGGTGCCGTTACAGATCACACTCCACTTCTGCCCAAGGTCCTCTATTCTCTACACTGATGTAAACCTTCATGACATTAGAGGTAGTCTGTGGCACAGATCTTGCTGTACCTCTGCATGTCCACAGTTAATGTATAATGATAAACTTTACTTTTGAAGGTACTTTAAGATGTAGATCAGCAGATCAGCTCACCTATCAGATTCATGTAGTGCAAGAAGCTATATGCCGGGCACCCAAATATTTCAAAACAAGAATATGACAGAATGTGAAAGTAGAAGTGCATTTGCAAGATTCAATGTAAACAGTCATTCTTCTAATTTGAAATTGCAATTTATCATTGCAAGTGTTTTATGTCTTAGAGCTTCGGGCAGCCTTGGCCATGTTCCATGTTGCGCTTAAACGGACGATAGCACTAGCTCTTTTTAGAATATCCTCCAAAATATTTAAAACTGTATTTTAATATGTTGGCTCCGTTTTCCAACATAATTTTCAAGCTTGGATCCATTTCCCCCACTTAGTGAGGCATAAAACGTTCTGGAAAGGGAAGCCTATGATACTTTGTTTTAAAATTCAATCAATCAATCAAATAATTTATTTGTTTAGCCGTTGGCCATAACAATAAGAATAAAATTAACAGATCTATATTCCACACCAAATACAATTATAAATACACAATAAAAAGGAATATATCAATAGTAATAACAACTAAAATGTTCTCTATATAGTCCATGAGACGGGCATCTATATCTCTAACCGAGGTGACTACCTAATGGTTCAGCATACAAAGAAACCTTACCCATCACAAAATTATACTCAGGCAGGTTCCCACAGATCATTGTGAGGGAGGGGAGCAAAGTGTGCACACGCCCACCAGTTATTCCCAGACAACTGGGGCACGTCAACTCTGGAAGTGAGTGACAAGATGCCTTCCCCTTCTCGGGGCTTGTGGCGGCACACTTGACCCCTGTAACTATTGGCCTCTATGGCTAAATTCGGGATAATACCCAAAAATAAATTACTTTGTGTGTGGGAGCAATAGGAACCACCAAAGAAATAGCAGCCAGCCATGACCAGCCGGAAGGTCCCACCAGGACTTCCACAGAAGCGGAAGTGGTGGCCTCACATCTCTGCAAATCAGCTCACAAGGGTTCCAGCTGGTTCCTATAAAGTTCCAATTGAAGGATACCCGCAGCGGCTCGCCTTGCCACTGCAATTTCGCGATTGGCTAAAATATATTATACCCTCCTTTGCTGATCCCAATGGTCCCTCCCCACGAACCATGGGGCAAAAAACTTATCCCAAATTTCCCTCGTCTTGGGGCAATGCAATAAATAATGTGGAAGGTCTTCTATTTTTGCCTGGCCACAATTGCAAAATCTTAGCTCAGCCGGGATGCCCTTAAATCTACCCTCAGACACAGAAGTTGTCATCATGTTTAATCTTAGAAGAGTCATAGCCCTTCTAGTTTTAAAATTCTTTATATCTTACAGGTATTTCTCATATCCCCTTTCTTTCTTTAGTAGGTTTTTTAATTCAAAGAAATAACAAACAACGGACCACTACCACCCAGTTGTGCAAAAAAAAATCTTTGAACGTATGGCAGGTATTTATTACTGTCCACTGGGACCCTTTATAACTTACTAATGATCTTATATGACAAACAGTCCTGATCCTCAAAGAACAGAGACAGAAGAAGACCCATTGAAGTGATCTTGGCTTCCACTGGTAGAGCCTTTTGTGGATCAGAACCTAATATATACAGTATTTATGACAGACTTAATATTTTGAGCATATGAAGATATTTCCTGTAGATATAGAAGAGAACTCTGAAATTACTGAGATAACTGTACCTATTAATCTTAAATAAGTACACAACTGCATGTTCTTAAAGGCTACCCTATTTAAGTGCTATGTAAATATTCCATTATAATAAGAAAATTGCTTCTACTCATAAGCAGTAGTTGATGTCATTGGGTAAAATCAGACATTTGGCTGCGCGGTGGTGACAAAGCCGCGGCAGACACGGTCCAGATTGGGTCAGGGCACCAAATAGACATATATATGACTATGGCACCGGGGGTGGGGGGGCATGCTGAACGTGTGGCCAGCCAGCCCTGCCCTCGTGCTGTGCCCAGTGGTCTGCCCCCCCCTCCATGACGGCCAGCCATGGTGGCCAATGACTGATGGACATGGTGGCTGGACATGGTGGACCCGATCCGGGCTATGTCTGCTGGTCCAAACAGAAATGATCACCCACTGTGGCCCATTTTGGCCCGAGTGGGCAGGTGGACCTTAGCCTAGACTGTGACTTCATGGGTTTTCCAAGGTCAGAGCTCAGACTAGCTGCTGACATGGTCCGGAGCAATCCTGGTCTGGGCCACAGCATGACTAAGTGGGCCACAGCGGGCCGCTGTCATCATATCTATTTTTACCTATTGTTGGGAGAGAATGGCCTGAACAACATGTGATGGAGGGAAGAGCTAGAAGAAAAGATAACTGTGGGTTGGGTTCTCGGTTTCGAACCAGGTGTTTGGATAAATTATTTCTGTGATCACTAATAAATTTGTGAATTGTGTCCTAATTTTACCTTTGGAGACACAAATATTAAAATAAATACAGAGGATGACATCAACTAATGAAGAATTCCTTTGTTGATCATGCTGCTTAATAAGGTTGCACTTATAAGAATGGGTTCTTCTGCTTGACTGAATGTATTACTTATGTTTGAATCAACCCCTGCAATTAGATGCTAACTCCTACATCGATTTAAGAGGAGTATTCTTGGATATGAGGTGATAGCCATCTACTTATACTGCCCCATGCTCTTTCCGATAGCCATTCTTGATATATTTGGAAAATTCTTATGCTTAAAAGAATTACCTAATCAAATCTCCCATCAAATGAGCAATCCATTGTTGATATTATGAAGGCCTTTAATCTACAATAAATCTTTATTAGAACTCATCAGAGCTTCCAGTTTGAGAGAAATGTGATTACGGCACTCTTAAAATGACATTACATCATTGGGGTGATTGGTTTATCATTTGGAGAAGCGACATCAATCATAACTAGCATAACCACCACACAGTAAATGAATTCAACCTTTCTGCTGTGGAACAATGACACTGTAATTGCTCAAAATCAGGACTAAAATGAAATAAAAAATGCATTTTCTTCAAATATGATGTTAACTTAATGGAATATATTATTAAAAATCATGTTTTAGGAAATTCTGTGTAATTAAAAATATGTGGAAATTTATTCCTTTTTTACCCTCTCATTAGAACCTAATTTCACTTGCAGAACCTTTTTATATGCAACAGAAATGATACTGCTTTTAATTGACCCCTCTTACTTACGTGTCTGTGCTTTTATTTTTAATATAATATGCAACACAATTATATATTATCAGGGACAAGAGGCTATTGAAATGAGGTGCACCTGCTGGTAAGACAAACATTATAGTGGGAAAAGAGACCCCCAAAAGTGCATCCTTCTATTATGTAAAGATACCAGAGGGAGGGGGAAATATTGCCATAAAAGGAGGTCAGTTCCTGTCACTACACTATCTAGAAAGGTTTCCAGCTAACATTAGAGCTGATCCTAAACCCTGCAGACACGTATGTGAAGTAACCCGCGGAAACCTCCACTACGAGGATTGTGGTGTGTGTGCAAACTGCACAGAAATGTATGCGTACATTTACATCCTCACATAAACCATTTGCACCAGGGTTCTGGATTGTGCCCACTGAAAGCAGGCTCACTTTCGTTTCTTTTGTGTATGTGGTTTGGTCAGGATTGTATGATTATGGTTAGGATCACATCTGATGTGTGCTGCTTATGGCTAGTAACACTATAGAAATGATAATAAATAGAAGTAGTAATGTGCATCTGAAAAAAGTGACAAAATTGGCCATTTGTGAACTGTCTGCATGTTTAATCATCTAACAGAGTAGGTTTTTACTTACCAACTTGATTTGTTTTCTGTGCATGTAATATTTACTATGCGTTAAGATTTAGTACTGGAAATGCACAAAAATTTGATTCCTGTTTCTAGACAAAATAGCATCCCTACGAATTGACTCCCCCACTCCCCCCAATACTCTATTGCATGATACTTTGGTTCAGTTGATAATTAGTTAAAAGCTTAAGCAAGAACTATTACTTGCCTGCCTAGTGCGAAAGTTGTGAACCTCACGCAACACATAGACAGAATTCTAGAGAGTGCTGGGGAGGAGCCTGTTGTCATGGTCCATGTGGGCACCAATGACATAGGTAGATGTAAGAGGGAGGTTCTGGAGGCCAAATTTAGGCTGCTAGGTAGTCGACTCAAGTCCAGAACCTCCAGGGTAGCTTTCTTGGAAGTGGTCCCCGTTCCACGCTCAGGACCCCAGAGGCAGGCTGAACTCCAGAGTCTCAATGTGTGGATGAGACATTGGTGCAAGGAGGAAGGCTTTAGTTTTATTAGTAACTGGGGAGCTTTCTGTGGAAAGGAGAGCCTATACAAACAGGATGGGCTCCACCTTAACCACAATGGAACCCGTCTGCTTTAAACTAGAACCTGGGGGAAAGCCAACAGGCACTGCGGAGTGCATGGTTCAGGCTGTGGCATCTCCAAAGGATGTTACTTTAGAGGAAGTAGAGTATCTTAAGATTGAGGATAAGATAAATGGCAAGGGATTTCAGGTGGAACATGGGGGAGAACAGACAGATAATGATTCCAGAGCGCCTGTTTCAGTTACCTATAATGTGCCCATTAAGAAGAAGAATAAAAAGAATACATTTAAGTGTCTATATGCTAATGCTAGAAGTCTAAAAAGTAAGATGGGAGAATTAGAGTTTATAGCGCTAAATGAAGATCTAGACATTATAGGCATCACAGAGACCTGGTGGGATGAGGATAACCAATGGGACACTGTAATACCAGGGTACAAGATATATCGAAAGGACAGAGGAGATCGTGTTGGTGGTGGGGTGGCTCTGTATGTTAAGGACAGCATTGAGGCAAGTAGAATAAAAATTTTACAGGATGCAAACTGTTCCCTCGAATCCCTATGGATTGAAATTCCAGGTATCAAGCAGAAGAGTATAGCAGTGGGGCTATACTATCGCCCCCCTGACCAGAATAGAGAGACTGATTATGTAATGCTAACAGAGATTAAACAGGCTACTAAAACTGGGAACGTAATAATAATGGGTGACTTCAACTACCCCAATATTGACTGGGTGAATGCCTCCTCGGGGCGGGATGTGGAGGTAAAATTTCTGGATGCCATAAATGACTGCTTTTTAGAGCAATTGGTTCCGGAACCAACGAGGGGAGGAGCTACTTTAGATCTAGTCCTAAGTGGCACACAGGAACTAGTGCAAGGAGTAACTGTGGCCGAGCCACTAGGCAATAGCGATCATAATATAATCAAATTTGACATAGTTGCTGGAGGGAGAAAGTTAATTAAAAGTACAGCACTGGCTTTTAACTTTAAAAAGGGAGACTATGCCAAAATGAGGAAGCTAGTTAGAAAGAAACTAAAAGGCACAGTTGAAAGGACTACATGTTTGCAAGAGGCATGGAGGCTGTTGAAAAGCACCATCTTGGAAGCCCAGATTACATGCATCCCACAAGTTAAAAAAGGTAGCAGGAGGACTAAACGTCTACCACTGTGGCTAAATGGAGACGCAAAGGAGGCTATTAGAGCCAAAAAGGCATCCTTTAAGAAATGGAAAGCTAGCCCCAATGAGGAAAATACAAAGGAGCATAAACACTGGCAACGTAACTGTAAGGTGCTAATAAGGCAGGCCAAGAAAGAATTTGAAAGGAGACTTGCTAAAGAGGCAAAAACAAATAATAAAACCTTTTTCAAGTATATCAGAGGCAAGAAGCCTGCTAGGGAGTCGGTTGGGCCATTAGATGACCAGGGAGTAAAAGGGGCACTCAGGGAGGACAAGGACATTGCAGAGAAGCTAAACGAGTTCTTTGCTTCGGTCTTCACTGCGGAGGATGTTGGGGAGATACCCACGCCGGAACCCTACTTTGTAGGTGATGAATTGGATGAACTGTCACAAATCAGCGTGACCCTGGAGGAGGTTCTAGAGCAAATTGACAAGCTTAATACGAACAAATCACCAGGGCCAGATGGTATTCACCCCAGAGTTCTGAAGGAACTCAAATGTGAAATTGCAAACCTACTAGTAGTAATTTGTAACCTAACGTTGGCATCTGGCACTGTACCTGAGGACTGGAGGGTGGCAAATGTAACCCCAATATTTAAAAAGGGATCCAGAGGTGATCCTGGAAACTACAGACCGGTAAGTTTGATGTCTGTGCCAGGCAAAATGGTGGAAACTATCATTAAGAAGAGAATCACTGGGCATATTGATAAACATGGCTTAATGGCAAAAAGTCAGCATGGATTTAGCAAAGGGAAGTCATGCCTCACTAATCTCTTGGAATTCTTTGAGAGCATAAACAAGCATGTGGACAGGGGAGATCCAGCAGATATAATGTACCTGAATTTCCAGAAAGCTTTTGATAAGGTCCCACATAAACGACTCCTGAGAAAATTAAAAAGTTATGGGATAGGAGGTAGCATTTTGCTATGGTTTGGTAACTGGTTAAAGGATGGGAAGCAAAGAGTGGGACTAAATGGCCAGTTTTCACAATGGATGGATGTAAAAATTGGTGTGCCCCAAGGATCTGCACTGGGACCAGTTCTTTTCAATGTATTCATTAATGATCTGGAAAAGGATGTTAAGAGTGAGGTGATCAAATCTGCAGATGACACCAAGCTATTCATAGTCCGAACACGAGTAGAATGTGAGGAGCTGCAGCAAGATCTTATCAGACTGTGTGCCTGGGCATCTAAATGGCAGATGAGATTTAATATGGACAAGTGCAAAGAGATGCACATTAGGAAAAATAATCCAAATTATAAGTACACAATGCTGGGTACTAATCTAGGAGTTACCACTCAGGAAAAGGATCTGAGATAAATAAAGTAGCAGCAACAAACAAGTAGCAAAAATCCTAAATCTTTTACTTACTTTTTTCACCAATAAAGCATTGACTTCAAGTTATTTAAAAGACTAAATAAAAGGGTTTGGGTAGCTTAGTAGGTAGCACCTTCATCTCTTTGCCAGAAGTACATCGGTTTAAGCTTTAGATAAGAACCCTAGGCATGCATATCCATCCCAGCATGATTCAGTGGCTGCTGGATTGCCAGAGGAACTATTCTTCTATATTAAACTGAGCTCAATAGCGAGGACACTAAAGGTCCCCTGGCACTTTTTAAAATAGAGTGCGCTGGTCAATTCTTAAAAAGAAAAATATAGAATCTCCTTGGAAACAAACATTACAGCTTGAAAGCTGGGGGGCCAATACAGCCTAAGACCACCTACTGCCATCCGACTGCCCCACTCATGGAAAGATATTGGATTCAGGGTTTGGGAAAGGCAAATCTACAGAATTTTACATAAAGAATCGTTTTCTGCAGAAGCCAAGCAACCAATCCAGGGCTATTGGAGCAAAACGTAAATCACTGCACGCAACTGATGTAGATGCCTCCCTCCTTTACCGCTATGTATTCTCACGGGTTTTATAGCCTCCTTACCATGGTATATAGTTAGATTTAATGCTGCTTTAGTCCACGGTCACTTTTTTGCATGGCCAGGGTCAGAGGTTAATCTGAATCTAATTTCTGTGCTAGTTCTTTGTCCCTAACAGTACTGGACGGAGCTTCTCCGGATCACATTTTTGCAGCCTCTCACCACCTTTTTTTATTGTCCCATTTTTATTCTAATTTGATTCTGTATCTTGAACTCCATAGATGACCACTGGTATGGAGCAGTCAACCGGGGAGGGATACTTGTTGCCTTCAGACTTCTTAAGCTAATTGCAACTCTCATGAATTATAATGTCATCAACCCTCTACTCCTTTAATATTGTAGTAGGTCTAATCTTAGCCTTCACCAATACAATTCCCAAAGTAAATTCAGATAAGCCGGTTAAGAAAACAGAAAAAAAAAACCTGTTTTGTAGCTTCCAGTCTCTGTATTTCATATTATATCTCAGTCAAAATATTTTGAAAAACAGCTTTGTATACATCTGGGATTTCAAATTCAAATACCACAAGCTAGCATTTTCTGACAGTGTTTTACTGCAATGCAAGGTGGAATTGAAGATGGAACATTTTAATTTCTACTTTCAAATTAAAAAATACTCATTTGCTGCTAATTTGGGATCCCAAGACTATAGTTGCCTTCTTTTCCCCCTACTGGCCTGGTGTGTGCTGCCTCAGAAGTAATAAACTAACTTGAAGAATTGTCCCCTGAATGTTCAATATGGAAAGAGCTTACCAACCGAGAGGATCCTTCTAAGGGTACTTGTACATAGTTGACAAAACACAGAGGATAGCATCTGCTGTGCAAGCTTTTCTGTCTTTGATTTTTGAGGTAGATGAGATGGGGCAGACGCTTAAAATGATTACATTTGTTTAGTGTGACAACAAATGAGACGAGAGCCCGCTGCAGTCCGGGTTCAGTCCGTGCAGCCCCCACTCACATGTTTGCATGTCCTGCCTAATGAACAGGCAGCCCCCAGTGTGTATTCCATGCACCTGCGGGCAGCTCCCGCTGGCAGCAGCAGTGAGAACGAGAGCGGAGATGGGGGCAGGAATCGGTTCCTCCTTGGATGCGCTAGGATTTCTGCCTGTGATTCTGTCGTTCTGGTGGACCTATACACGCAGAGGCACTCCACGCAATCTAAATGATGGGATGCAGACGTGGGTGCACACTAGCCCGCATTCACCCACACGGCAGGCTCCGCATTCTCAGAGACCCTGCTGTGAGTGGGGGTGAACACCTAATGAACAGGTGGGCACCCACTTGGTGTGGGCTAATGTAGACTAAAGTCTTGTTTGTTAACACCCTTAGTTATTCATGCTCAGAAGAGTGTAACTACTGCCAGAAGCACTAGGTGCTAATGACTTTTATGTTGCTTTGAGCTGGATTTATATATTTATCAGGTATACCCTGATAAATATCCTTCTCTAAATCCTTTTTAAAAATTATTATTATTATTATTATTAGCATTTATATAGCACCAGCGATGTACCTGGTGCTTTACAGAAAATAAGATAGACACGGTCCCTGCCCGAGAGCTTACAATCTAAAGACGGGAAGGGGGAACAGAGGGAGAGACAAGGGATGCGGCATTCATGAGGATGCGAGAACTCAGGTACATGTTCTTGGCTTGGTTACAGTAAATTGGGAGTTACAGATAACAGGTGGGGGATAATCCTGAGTGGGGATGATTAGCAGGAGTTAGGAAGGGCAGAGCAGAAGAGGTGGGTTTTGAGGAGGGACTTGAAGGTGTGGAGGGTGGGGACAAGGCAGACGAGGGCAAGGAGGGAGTTCCAGGTGTGCGGGGCAGTGAGGGAGAAGGGACGAAGGTGGTTGGGGGAGCAGGGGAGGCATGGGAGGGTGAGGGAGGGGATGGAAGAGAAGTGGAGTGCTCGAACAGGGGTTCGGAGGGAGATCAGGGCAGAGAGGTAGGGGGGAGCGACGTTGTGAAGGGCTTTGTAGGTGAAGACAAGGAGCTTGTGCAGAATACGCTCAGGAAGAGGGAACCAGTGGAGAGAGGAGAGGAGAGACTGCACATGGTCAAAGCAATGGACTAGGTAGATGATCCTCACAGCAGAGTTTTGAACAGAAATGAGGGAAGAAAGGTGAGAGCAGGGAAGACCAGCAAGGAGGAGGTTACAATAGTCGAGGCATGAGATGACTAGGGTGTGGATGAGAGTTTTGGCAGAGGAGACAGACAGAAAAGGGCGGATCTTAGCAATGTTGTGGAGGGAGAAGCGGCAGGATTTGGCCACGGAGTCAATGTAGGGTTTGAAGGTAAGGTGCGAGTCAAAGATGAAGCCCAAGCTACGGGCTTGGGGGACAGGGAGGATGGAGACCCCATCAATGGCAATTGACAGGGAAGAGGGAGAGGAAGGATTGGGAGAGAAGATAAGGAGTTCAGTTTTTGCCATGTTCAGTTGGTGTTGAGACATCCAGGCGGAGATATCAGAGAGACAGTTGGTGAGACGAGCTTGAACAGAGGGGAAGAGGGAAGGAATGGAGAGAGAGAGTAGAGTGTCGTCAGTGTATAGGTCGTATTGGAAACCGTGGGAGGAAATGAGTTTGCCTAGGGATTGGGTGTAGATAGAGAAGAGGAGAGGGCCAAGAACAGAGTCTTGGGGAACCCCGACCGAGAGGGGGTAGGGAGGAGGAGAGGGAGGAGTTAGGAAGAGATATATTGAAGGAGTGGTCAGAAAGGTAGGAGGAGAACCAGTCGAGGACAGAGTCCCGGAATCCAAGGGAGTGAAGCGAGTCAAGCAGGAGCAAGTGGTCAACAGTGTCGAAGGCATCGGAGAGATCAAGGAGGACAAGAATAGAGTAAAGGCGGTTGGATTTAGCCACAAGAAGATCTTTGGTGATCTTAGCCAGAGCGGTTTCAGTGGAGTGAAGGGAGCAGAAGCCAAATTGGAGGGGGTCAAGGGAGGAGTTGGCAGAGAGGAGGTCGAGGCAACGGGAGTAGACAATCAGTTCAAGGAGTTTGGAAGCAAAATGGAGGAGTGAGACAGGATGGTAATTAGAGGGTTCAGAGGGATACAGAGTGGACTTTTTGAGGATGTGGGAGACAGTGGCGTGTTTAAAGGCAGAGGGGAAGAAGCTGGTAGAGAGGGAGAGGTTTAATTTTTCACTTCTTTTATTCAGAACACTATCTAACTCATGAATAAAACCCCAACAAAAGGCAATAAGATAACAACAACAACAACAAAAATCCTCAGCTATCTCACATTAGGAAAAGACAGAAAAGTGGCAACTGGTCCTGATGATTTTACTCTCTCCATTTTATTCAGACTCTTTATGCTCCTGAGAATTGCAGCTTGTGCTCTTGAGAATTGCATCAACATTCAAAAGTTGCTTTTCTAAAAAGTCATTAAAAAAATTATTATTATTATTATTATTATTATTATTATTTTAGCTCTTGTGAAAAGTGTTTTTAAATGGGCAACCCTGGGGAACTACTACCTGTTTTGCAACATAAGAAGGAGAGCAAAGGCAATCTTTCCAAATGTCTCCCCTTCCAAACAGTTTGCAGTTAGACCATTGCTCTTGTAACGAATGGAGATGAGAGTTTTGTAATTGGAGAGAGAGGAGGAAGTGATTTTCTCCTTCTACTTTAGAAACTGCTTGCACTGGGATAGGACTCTGTCCTCAAGTGTGTGGGGAAGGATGTCAGAGACGAAAGTACCCACTCTTTTGTAAGAGGCACGACAACATAACAGCCAAGACTTCTGAAACTTTCTCATCTAAGACAAAAGTAGTGTTGTGGGCTCAACGTCCTTTCCTTCTGGCAATCATGGTGAGCATCACCCTTCTTCTCCCATTCCAGAAAGTTCTTGTAGCAAGTAAAATCATATCCTTGTGTGGAAAAAATAACTGGGCAAGTATTTAATGATTTTAACTTTAACTCATTCAGTTTGTAAGCAGAGAATGGGGAGGAGAGCTCATACCACGGGGGCAATAAGTGTTCCACAGACCACAGTTTGCAAACATTTGATTTAAGATATGTAAAATTAGCTACTATTTAAATACCTTTTGCAAAATGAGTGAGTTAAGGCAAGGAGTCTTAGGATCCTCTAAGTCTGCGTAACAGGAGTGGACAGATTATCAGGACTCTTTCTCATTGATTCAATTCTTTTTATCCATATTGTGAATTTATCTTATTTTTTGTCTTAGTATAATTTTGTTATCTTAATGTTACATTAGTTCATTGTTCAGGAAGGGTGCATTTATAAATAGTTTGTAAAGGGATAACAAATTAGTAGATACTTAAGTGGGTTATCAGTTGGTTTGTAAAAAAAACAGGTTAATAGGTTGCTTTGTAACTCTGGCTTGAGTTGTAACAGGGTTCATGAACTTTTACCATCCCCTCAGCCACTTCCAAAATTAGTATGTACTAGCTCTATGGACTGGATGGGGGTTTGGGAAGGGGACAATCAAGGGGTGTGCTCAGAATAGAGGAAGAGAGGGGAGGGTCCAGATCAAGGTTCTATGCCATGGATCCATCTTTGGGTGCATGCCCTCATCTCCACTGGAGCTGGAATGGGTATCCATGCAAACGGGTAAATTTTAGCATCTCCGTAATCAAACTGAGATGCTAAAAGATCAAACAGATGCTAAATGATTACTGAGATGCTAGCTAGCAGCATCTCAATAATCAAACTGTCTCTATTATCGGGTACTAAATGGCACCTGTTTGCTGTCCCAAAAGTCACTCAAGTTACCATGTTGCCCTATTACTGAGTCACCATTAACAGTGCTGTGTTACTGAGTTACCACTCACACTTCAATGCATTTTCACATTTCCAGCTATTTCCATCTGTGCGCTGCCTATTTACCTTTACCTGGTCACAAGTTTATCTCTTAACACATCCTACAAAAGGAGGAGGGTAGTGTTCCTTGTGTAGATTCAAAATGATTGACTAAAGCGCAGTAACCAAGCAATGGACAAAACCAGACAGAAATGGTAAACCAGAAATGGGAAATTGGCAAAATGGAAAGTTGATAACCCGATAAAGGTATTACCTGAAATTTCATGTTGTTGGTTGCCCGACTTGGAAATTGATTCCCTATCGGGCCACCAATAAGCTGCTGAAAATTGCCTGTTGGTAGCAAATCTACTACCCATTTCAGCTCTAAACTCTGTTCCCTTCCCCAAGGGGTGGGGGACTTGCAACTATTTTTATTGGCCCTTTTTCAATCCCAGAATCTGGCCCAAGGAACCAGTCCCTACCCTCAAACACTGAAAGAGTGACTTTCAGTGTTTGAGGTTAGGGGATGATCTTTCGGCCAGATTCCACCTTTTTATTTGTATATTTGTATCATCTATTACATGCCACGCATGTCTACGACGTGTTCATAATATCCTTCAATCCTTTGTTAGCTATTAAAAACTCTTTGTAAATGTGCCCTTAGACAAATAAATCAACCATCTTAAGGCTAAGAAGAAAAAAAACACGCCAACAAACCCCACACCAATATTCCAAGCAGAATTTAATTTTAACTAGAAAAGGGGGAAGAGCCAGAGACTTCCTGAAGTCTGTTAGAGACGATGCTGTTGCTATTGATTTTCCAGCAAAATAAAACCTTCAGCGATTAGATAGATAGATCTATAGATAGATAGATAGATAGATAGATCATGTGTGCCTGTCATATTTGTATATTTCTTTGGTGTCTACACTAAATGAACATGCTGAATATCTTCCTTTTCCCAAAGTAGTTTGGGAAATGATTTAATGTTTTCTGTTAAATCTGTATTTTGCTAGGAAACAATTGTTGTTTCTAAGAAGGTGTTTTGTATTTAAATACATTCTATCGGTGATCACTCAACCATGAAAATTTACAAAAAGCTGGGGGCAGGGATGATGAAGGCGATCTGTCAGTAGTATATTCTGATAGATTCCGGAGCCAAACCTTGTGTTGGATTTTAAAATAAAGCTGAAAAGTTGAGCTTTGAAGAACCTTGTAAAACAAATGGTCACAATGTCTATGGCAAATTGATCCTACTGGTGTTGGTTTGTGCCAGCTCCCCAAATATTTCCAGAATGCATTCTGTGGCATTCACACGCCACTGAAATTGCATTTCAGTCTGTTCCATTTGATTGGCTTTCATGTTTTCTTCCAATCTGTAGTAATAGTACATTCGTTCCCAGGTCCCTAGGTTATTTTCATCCCAGTGACCTTTTCCATCTACCTAGGGCGCCTTGCCATTCTGCTCCCCTCTCCCTCTGTACTACTTACTTAGGATACTGCTTTGCATCTTGCTGTCTTTCTGGTTATTGCATTTGTATGAGATACCATGTAGCTGTAACAGCACAGTGATCTTTTCTAGCCGAGATCTTCCGTTTCTAAGAGGCTTTTCTTATAGCTCAGGTTGAGCCTTGTAATTTGGCTATCAAATAAATAAATAAATAAATTGAGACCGAAAGGGAAAATGCTTGTTTAAGTATTATGACGACTTTTCTGTGAACTATGATGGTGGTGGTCTTGTAACCTGTATTTATTATGTCTCCTGGATTTGGAAACTGGTTAGAATGTAAAAGTTGGGGGTAAAGTGACAAAATAGTTCAAAGGCAAGGAGAAGGTTGTATTACTTAAAGCAGACTTTGCACTTAATATCTATTTATTGTGTGTAAATTGCCAAAACAATTTGGAAAATAAGAAAGATTTGGTTAAATATAAGACAATTATGTAAAATCTCTGCATCCAGAAACGCATGATCTCGACTCCAAATATGTCATAGTGGAATTCATCTTGTTATGAACTCAGATACAGGGAAAATGCTGTTGTTTGTATAAACTAGAAGGGAAGATCTTAATAATTTAAAAACACTGTGAAAAGATTTAGGCCTTTTTAAACAGTGCTATGAAAGGGGATTCCCTAATCTCTTCCCACCCTTATGGACAGGCTGAAATGCTCATAAAATATGCTTCCTGACCTGTTCGTCTTCCATTTAAATCATGCTGATGAAGTAAGTGCTCTGTGACAATGATACTTTTAGCAGATGAGGATTTCCGATTTCTCCCTTCTCCATCACTAACCTTACTGGGAGGCACGTACTTCTGTTTAATGTGAAACTTTGAGAAACAGGCTTGTTTGGGGAGGACATTGGCATAGTTTAACTGATATATGTGGGAGTGGGGGTTCCAATGAGACTATCCTGAACCAAATAAAGTGAGGCAGAATTTTGGTTTTTTTGTTTATTTATTATAAGTGCTTCTACCCCTCCCCTCTCGCACAAAGGCGACTCAAGGTGGCTTACAATAAGAATTCAACTAGAAAAATGTACACATTGGTCTTTTCGGAAACGTTGCAAGACCAGACTGTTCCGCTGGACATTTGGCGGGGGAGAGAGGGGATTGGGGGGTGCAGGGGGGTTGTTTTCTCTGTTTCCTCCTTTTTATGGTGTGTTTTAATTGTTTTTTTATTGTTGCAAACCGCCCTGAGCTGTCTGCAACAGGAGGGGTGGGGTAATCAGTTTTAAAAATAAAATAAATAAATACTACTACTACTACTAAATAATAATAATAAAAAAAACATAAAAGCAGAGCTAAAAAATTTACAGCGACCAATAGAAACCAAAATCCATTCTCCTAACCCATCCCACCCTTCCCCTCCTCCCACCAAATGCCTGATGGAAGAGCCAGGTGTTACAACTTCGTTGGAAGGTGAGGAGGTTTGGGCTGAGGTGAACCTCCACTGCCGAGAATACCCACCTGCCAGTCCGGACCTGCCAGAAGCCCGGGACCTCCAGGAGGGCGCTCCCAGATGACCGCAGGGGGGCCGCCCAAGGGGTGAGGTGATCCTTCAGATAAGCAGGGCCCAGACTGTTCATTTATGTATTTATTTATTTATTTAATTGCATTTATATGCCGCCCCGTCATGCCTACGGCATCCCGGGGCGGCTTCCATACAAAAGTAAAATGATATTTAAAACACCAATAAAATTCACAACATTTACTAACCCTCATTTACCCACCCCCCCTTTCCCACCCCCAAAGGCCTGGGAGAACAGCCACGTCTTACATGCCCGACAAATGGCCATTAGACTTGGGGCCAGGTGGGCTTCCTCCGTGAGGGAGTTCCACAACTGCGGCCCTACCACCGAGAATGCCCTCTCCATTGTGGCCCCCCGCTTCACACAGGGGACCTCTAGGAAGACGCTCCCGGTGGATCAAAGGAGCTGTCCTGAAACATGGAAGATGAGGTGGTCCCTGAGATACCCGGGGCCGAGACCATATAGGGCTTTATAAATCAAAGTCACCATCTTGAATCTGGCTCAGTACGTAATAGGCAGTCAGTGCAGTACACAGAGCACAGGCGTAATGTGCTCTCTTCGTCTCGTCCCTGTTAGGAGATGGGCTGCCGCGTTCTGCGCTAGCTGCAACCTCCGAGCCAGCGTCAAGGGAAGCCCCACGTAGCGCACGTTACAGTAGTCCAGCCTTGAGGTGATGAAGGCATGGATCAGAGGGCCTTAAAGGTCAAAAACAGCACCTTGAATCAGGCCTGGAAAACAATACGCAGCCAGTAAAATGCTCAGAGCACTGGTGTAATGTGCTCCCTGTGGCCCATCCCAGTCAAGAGACGTGCTGCAGCATTCTGCACCAGCTGCAGCTTCCGAACTGTCACCAAGGGCAGCCCCATGTAGAGCGCAGTCCAATAGTCCTGTCTTGAGGTCAGGAATGCATGGATGATGGTGGCTAGGTCGGAGTCCAAGACATATGGGCAGAACCTCCTCACCAGATGTAATTGACGGAAGGCGCTCCTGGCCACAGCCGACACCTGAAAGTTCAAGCGCACCTGCGAATCCCCCAGGCTCCGCACAGTTGGAACCAATGGAGGGCGAACATCCCCAATAAGAAGATGATTCCCCTCCCCCAGATCACCAACCCTGCCCACCAACATCACATCCGTCTTACCAGGATTGAGCTTCAGTTGGCTCGACCTCATCCAGTCCCCCACAGCGGCCAGGCACCAAGACAACAAGAAGACAGCAGGGCCTGGGTTGGATGAAAAGGATAAATATAGCTGGGTGTTGTCTGCATATTGATGACAACAAACTCACCAGCTGCATACGACCTCCCCGGTTTCATATACACATTAAACAGGAGAGGGGACAGAATAGAACCCTGTGAGACACCACACGAGAGAGCCGCAGAGGAAGAAGTACAGTCCCCCTAGGACCACTTGCTGTGATCTGCCGGTAAGGTAATAATAATAAACTTTGAGTAACCAAAAGGTCATTTCAATCAATCAGTTACAAATTTTGTAATCGATTGAAATGCCGGTAAGGTAAGAACGGAACTATTGGATGACGGCCCCATCCACTCTGGCCAGGTCCCGCAGGCGAGTCACCAACATCTTGTCATTCACGGTATCAAAAGATGTTGATCCAGTAGAACTAGAAGGGTCATGTGATCCCTATCTAGCTCCACTAGGAGGTCGTCAACCAAAACTACCAGTGTTGTCTCCATGCCATAACCCAGATGAAAGCCTGACTCTGTTGGATCAGGAAAACTGGTGCTGTCCAGATGTGCCTGCAGCTGCTGGACTAAAAAGAGAAGGTTAGCGACAGGCCGGTAACTCACCAGAGCATCCACATCGAGAGAACGTTTCTTGAGGAGGGGGCGGACCACAGCCTTCTTGAGGCAGTCTAGCACCCTCCCCTCCTAAAGGGAGGTATTAATTACCCCGGCCAGCACCAGCCCTAACATCTCCCTGGAGGCCTTGACCAATCAAGATGGGCAGGGATCTAATTAACAAGTCTTGGCCTGAACAGACCCTAGGGCATCAGCCACCTCAGCTGGCGTCACAGACTGAAATTCATCCCATAAAACGTGATCAGACAGGGCATTCCAGACTTCTGACTTCTAAAGTGGCAGAGTCAAAGTTGTGCTCAGTGTGAGCAGTTTTATCCGTGCTCAATGCGAGCGACTTTGGGAGACTAAGGTTGTTTTAAAATGGACACGGCTGTGGGGCTGGTCCATGGGGGATGGGTGGAGTAACCATGCACCGCCCACCCACCTCAGGTGAGTGGGGAGGGATTGAAATGGATGCCGACCAGTAAGGTCACCGGAGGTTGCGGCACCCACACGCCCATTCCCCACCCATCCATCCCTCCACCGATAGAACATGCTCACCGTTTACACTGACAGATTCTCCACCGCTTCAAAGAACCACCGTCTTCATCCATCCCCAGCCAGACTTCATTCAGGCAGGGGAGGCGGTCTGGGGAAGGTGCAGTACAGCAGCACAAGCAGCACTTGAACTGCCAGACACCTGTGAGAGCCGGGCGCCAAGATGCCCAAACCCCTTCGGCATAGCATGCAACCCACAGGCAGCACAGGAAGAAAAGGGGAAGGCTGCAGGGAGCCCAAGGGCACAACAGCCATGCTGAGGGGACAAAAAGCAGCACCACCCCCATGCACAGCAGACGGGACAGTCCAAAATGCACATAGCCCCAACCACAGGACACATCATGTGAGAACCGACATAGCTCCAACTCCACCATAACACCATCGCAACACCACCATAACATGTGCAATGCATAGTGCAGGGATGCACAGGGCAGGTGTCTCAGTGCTCCCAAAGTGGAGCTATTACCCATACGCCTGCTGCACAGAGAGGGTCGCCCAAAGTGGCAGGGAAATCAGGCTCGTGGCAAGGAGCAAGACGAAGGATGACCCACACAGGCAGCCCACAGTGCAATGATGGGGGCTACAGGAGCAGCCAATCCACGTCTGCACTGATAAGAGAACAGCATCGCAAGGATGGTGGGAACACACATCAACGGTCCCAGAACAATCCCCACTAACACCTTCTCTCCCCCACCCCCCACCCCACTCCCTGGCTGAGGAGAGCAGATCGCCCCCTGCAGGAACGAGAACATGGAACAGTTTCAGAACAAATGAAACTACCATTTATTAAAACAAGTGGAATGATACACAAATAAAAGCAGACTAGGCCCGGGTCCTCCTCCACTGAGTGCTCTGGGCCTGGGAGAGGTCATGCACAAACCAGCGGATATCCAGGAGCACAGACATCATCTCCTCCTCTCACTCCTCTGCCCTTTCCCACATGAGTGCTTGCACTGAAAGAGATAGAAAGAGAGATCCCCATGAAGCATGCCCCCCTCAGCATGCATCCCCTGTAGCCAACAGTGGGAAAAGGGTGGGTAATATGAAACCATGAAATGGGGTCACTCACAGGCCTCTCTGAAATTTTGGCTCCCTTTGCAAATGTCCGCAGCTGCCTGTTGCAGGTCCTGGGCGATTTTGGCCAGGATCTGCATGCCAAGGACAACAGCATCTGCGATATGAACAAAATACACGTCCTTTAGGAGTAGATGGTGGGTGATACACAGAACACGGCTGCACACATCCCCGAGCACCCATAGGTAGCTCCACAGTGGTTGAGGGCCAGCCAATCCATCATCATCGCTGCACCTGCCCCATCATGGAGCAAAACACAGGTTTCTACGGTCATGGACTAAGAGGGACAAGATCAAGGTGTGTAATGCACTTACCAGGCTGGTCACACCCTCCTGCTGCAGCCATGGCGCTGTTGAGACAAATGAGGGCACTTGGAGGGGTGTGGCCAGGGCCATGACAAGGCTGCGTGTGAATTTTCACAGCGAGGCTTGGGCGAGAGAAAGGGGAAGACTATTAACACACAACAGCTGATACATGGCCCAAAGGCATGGGGTAACCCCAATAAAAAGCTACATGGCGGGAACACTCAGTCTCACCTGTGAAGGCCATCTGTGGCAGCCATGGTGGATGGGATGGGTTCAGAACTCCAGTAATTTCTGCTGGCCACTGAGGTGTTGTTCAGAAGCATCTGCAATTTGCAGAGGGCATGCCTAAGGTGGTTCCAGCACTGGAACTCCATGCTGGACACACACTGCAATCTGTTCAGCCATAACACATATCACAGAGGGCACAGGGGTGAGATGCCAGGTGATAAGGTGGTTCCACCAGGTCAGGCAGATTCAAATGGACGCCATGCTGAGGGGGTGTCCTGTGCAGCCAGATTCCTGTCCATGGATGCAGCTATGGTCATTCATGGCATTCGCCAGACTGTCCCAACCAAGAGAAGGGCATGAGTCCAGCATAGGAGCGAGGATTGGTGTGAGACCATCCTGGCCACCTGGGGGCTGATCATTGAACAGAGAACTTTAGACAGCACCCAGTCTACTATCGTGCCTTGTTGGTATCCTACGGCCACACCAGGAGAAAGACACCATTAACATGAGGAACCCAATACCAGTGGGAAAGCATGTGACCATAGCCGTTTGGAGGCTGGCAACCCCCGATTCCTGCTTTAGCATGGCACAGCAATTTAGGGTGGGAACCTCCACGGTCACAAAGGTCCTGAATGAGGTGTGCACGGCCATTGTGGAGGAACTCATCGAGTGGGTGATCCAACTGGTTGACCCTGAGGAGATGATCAGTGCCTTTACCGCAAATGGACTTTCCTCACTGTATTGGGACCATTCATGGGACCCACATTCCCCAGAGGGGGCGGGAGGGTTGGGTTAGGGTGGAGGGGTATACTGTATGTTTATATTGTGTTTTAATAGGGTTTAAATTGTATTATTGTTGTTTTAAATTGTTTTAATATGTTGCTAAACTGTCCCCATAACACCAAGGACAGCTATTTTAATAGAAAAGGTCAGTTTTCCGGCTCCCTGCAAACCATCCTGGATCACGGGGGGCACTTCCTGGATGTCTTTACCGGAGTGTATGGAAGGAGCCATGATACGAGGATCCTCCGTACCTCACCATTCTTCGCCAGGATGTACATGGGGGAAATTGCCCCAAATATATTTTGGGACAGATTATTGAGGGTGTGGCCATGCATCCCATTATTATCGGAGATGCAGCCTATCCAGTCACACCGTGGCTAATGACGGTGTTCCCCGTGCCACAAACACCTGCCCAGGTGCTCTTCAGTGTCAAACTGTGCTCCTCCCATTGTGTTGTTGAAGATGCCTTTGGGGTTCTGAAAATGCAGTGGCGCCTCCTATAGAATAGGAACAGATTTGATCTGGAAAGGCCTCCATGCTTGTGATTGCGGCATGTATCCTGCACAATATCTGTGAAACCTGTGTGGGTGCCCTGGACTATCCTCTCCTGCCTTGTTTGGATGATCCGATGCCCCTGTTCTGACTGGGCTGCGGTGGCGCAGAGAGGTACATATCGCACCAGAACCAGGGCACCCTTGCTCTCCATATTGTCCGCATGCAGGGAGGACAGCGAGTAGCCAGCTGCTTCCCCAACACCCTCCATGGTCTGCACCCACCTGTATGTATTTTCATTGTAAATAAATACAGTAGTTAATGGGCATATGTGTGTCAGATAGCCTATTGGGCCTATAACGGCCATCCTTCTTTGCTACAGCCGTTAAGAGAGTTGTCCTTGTATTTTGGATGGGAGCCCCATGGATGGGAGCCCCGTCCCCCCTGTCTGATCGATTTCCTATTGGTGGAGGGTGAAGACAGAGATTGCATTTCACACCTGTGGCCCATATTTTTCCCTCCTGGCCATGATCCCTGAGCCTACCGTTCAACCTGGTGGCCTGTTGTGCCTTGGGTGGTAATGCCCTTGCATAACTCTATGGGTGATATTACATGATGCGCATAGCAACAAGAGGGATTTCGAGAATAGTACGGTGGGCATGATCTCCCCGTCCACATAGAAGACCCAATCCACCTCACTGTGGAACGGCATAGTGCGTTGGGCTAGGATGTGGTAGGGATGGAAGTGGAGCTGGTGCTCGCCTGTGACAGGAAGGCATAACTGTCAGATGTCATCTGGCTCTCCCTCTGCAGCTGCTCTATGGGGGCACCGTCCCCTGTCCCTCCCTTGGGTCCCACTGGCTTAACTGGCTGTCAGAGGGGACCATGGCTGTGTCGCACATGGTTCTTTAGGTGGTGATGATGATGGTGATAGAGTCAGCTGTGCTGGTGCTCACCTCTCAAGGGACATGGTAGCTGTCATGTTGCCCCCCTCTGCGGTTCCTTGGGGGCTGTGCCCCCCAGCCCTACCAGGGGTGTGGTGTGCTTACCTGGTGTGCTTACCTGGCTGTTGTCGTATCTGTCCATGGCGCTGGCTCTTTTCTTTTGGGGGGTCGGGGTCATAGGTAGTGTTGGAGCCAGCGCGCCCATCTCTTTGTGCACGTTTCCTTTAAGGGTTGCAGGCTGGGCTGGTAACATGTTATGAGGGCAGGGGTGTCGGTTGTCATCTGGGCATTGTGCCTCTCTTGCCCTCATGTGGCTTTTTCTCCATAATGGTGGTAGACCTGTCCCACAGATGTGTGTGCTGCCCTGTGCACATGGGTCGGTGAGGAGTGAGCACACGCATCTCCACCCATGTCCCCCACACGAAGCAACCCAGCTTTTTTTCTGGTTACTTTGGGGGGGTGCACGTGGGTCGCGGGAGCGCCCACTCACTCACCACCTTTTTACACTGGCGTTTGCACACATGGGGGAATGGGTGGATCTGCATGGTAGCGTCTTGTTTAAAAACGGCCTAAGGGTGTCATACATTTTTAAGAGTTTGATTTTGACAGTTATATATCTGATAAATGGATGGATGAATGAATGGATGCACTGTCACTTTGGGTGCTGAGTTAGAATTTGGGGTTGAGGAGACTCCGTCTTGTCCGATTTACTTGGATCAGCTTCAGTTAATCTCACCCACAGATGCAGAAGATGTGTTTGGTGGGTTGCAGGCAACCAGTTGTGAATTAGATCTTTGCCTGTTGCCTGGTGAAAGTGAGATGGGTGACACTGGGGGAGTTTCTGGCTTAGGTTGTCATTGCCTCCCTTCGGGAAGGCAGGGTACCTAATGGCCTCAAAACTGCAGTCATCTGTCCCATGCTCAAGGAACCATCTCTGGTTGTTGATTCACGTGCCGGTTATCACACTGTCTTTAACCTTCCCTTTTTAAGGGAGGTTATTGAACGGGTGGTTGCCTCGCAGCTCTGGGGGCATCTCAGTGCAATTCCTCGACCCATGTCAGTTAGGTTTTCATCCTGGGCCTGGCACCGAGACTGTGCTTGTGGTCTTGGTTGATGATCTATGCTTGGAAATCAACAGGGGACATTGTACCCTGTTGGTTCTGTTAGATCTTTTGGCAGCTTTTGATACAGTTAATCATGCAGTGTTGTTGACACAGATGCGGGAACTGGCTGGTGTGCACGGGGCCAACCTTGAATGGTTTTGCTTATTTCTGGTTGGGAGAACCCAGAGGGTGGTGATGGGCAGTAGCTCATCATTCTCTCTTCTCCCCACTCCTGTTCAATGTGTATATGAGGCCACTGGGCGTGATAGTTCTGAGATTTGGTGTGAAGTGCCATCAATATGCTGATGACATCCAGCTCTAGCTCACCTTTTCATCCGACCCAGGTCCTGCAGTCTCTGTTGTTACCCAGTGCCTTGCTGCCGTTGCGGACTGGATGTAGGTGAGTCAATTGAGGCTGAATCCGGACAAGACTGAGGTGATGATAGTTGACTGACCATGTGACCGGGGGGGACGTAGGAACCCCTGTTATTGATGGGATCCAGCCTCCCTAGGTCACTCAGGTTCTCAGCCTTGGGCTGCTCTTGGATCCACTGCTGCACCTGGATTGCAGGTTGTGGCAGTGGCCAGGAGCGCTTTTCACCAACTTCATCTGGTGAGAAGGCTGTAACCGTTGTTTTTTTTTATCAGATGCGGATCTGGCCACTGTCGCCCATACCTTTGTTTGTAACCTTGAGGCTAAACTACGGCAATGCGCTCTACATGGGGCTGCCTTTGAAGGCTGCAGTTGATGCAGAACGTGGTGGCCCACCTTCTGTCGGGGGCAGGTCACTGAGAGCACATTACACCGGCGCTCCAGAGTCTGCACTGATTGCCAATAGCTTTCCGGGCACAATTCAAGATGCTGGCTTTAACTTATAGAGCCCTAAATGGCTTGGGTCCCAGACATCTGAAGGAGCGCCTCTTCCCCTATGTTCCATCACAGCCTCTGAGGTTGGCTGAGGGCACCCTCTTGCAGGTACCAAATGCCCACAAAGTTTTTACCACAAGGGGGTGTAGAGAGGCATTCTCGATGGCTACCCCACAGTTATGAAACTTCCTCCCCTGTGAAGGTTTACCTGAGACCAAGCCTGCTCGTTTTCTGGAGGAGATGCAGGACCTTCTTGTTTAGCCAGGCATTTGGTGTTCAAGGATAGGGAGCAGACGAGATTGGGTAGTAGGGTTTAGGGAGAAAGATTGGAGGGTAGGGAGTGTTGGGGGTGGGGGTGGGGATAGGGATCAGGTGGGAGGTTGGTGCAGGTATGGCATTTTCGGTAAATTATATTTTCATGTATTTAAATTATATTTTATGGGTTTTTTGTAAACCGCCCTAAGTCTTTGGGGAAGAGAGGCGTAAAAATGTTAATAAATAAATTGATTGATTAATTAAATAAATAAATACATAATCTTTTTTTAAATGATTATTACTGAAAGGGAGCTTTGTGTGGAGAGCATCTACAGGATGAGCCCTTTTTGGTGTGACAGTTTAATTTAATTTGGGACAACCTTGCAGAATACATTGGGAATTCAGCCTGGTCTCATATGCATATTTGTAACATAAGGTGTATTTTAAATAGTGAAGGAAAATTGCATGCCCATTTCCCAGTCGGCAGAACATACTACATTTATTATTATAGCTTATACTATTTGTTATTGGAGATGTTAAAAATGCACTTTACTCTAATTTCCTGGGGTGTATACAATCAGTGTAAATCACAAATATACAATTGAATTGTTCTATAGGCCTGAGATGGATTTGAACTTGACACAGAGGGGAGTGTTTGCATATACCATTGGAAATCTCTGAAGCCAGCCAAAAGCTCATCGGCACATGAGACTTGTTTCACCAAATCAATGTCTAACTCCAACACCCTACCCCACCCCCACCCAACAACCAAAATTTCCATTGTTGGAAGAGCTGGGAAGATTTAACTTTTGCTCTCTATTCATACTCTTAATTCCTCTGAGATCATCCCAGTCCTCTCCATTAGTCTCCCATTGTCACAAAGCAACTGGTAGTGTTTTACAGTTCTCTTTAACAATGGTTCTATTTTGGGAGGACATCGAGATTGCTAATTGATGAGGCCTACACTCCCAGCTGTGTAACCAGCACCACTGGGTAACATAAAAGTTAAACTACTCTGTCATGTTTCATTAAGAGATTAAAAACATTCATTTTTATCAGTAGTACACATTTTTTGAGAGAAATTTTTTTTAGTGCTGGTGAAAGGTTGCTAGATTGACAGCCTGGGAGACCAAAGTGTTATTTTTATCTACAGAGACTGTGGTTACTATGTTCTTTCAGTGGTTCAGATGATACCTTTTATTGGACCAATTCCTGTTAGTGAGAGTATGCAAACATTTGGGCCACAATGAGCCCTTCCTCTGGCATGTAAAAAGTCAGAAATATAGCCTGAGCTAATGCATGACAACTATGGGTGTTAACAGATGTCACATGGTGATGTCCGTCCCATCCTGGGGCGGGGAAGACGTCCCGTGGCTGTGTATGTTCCCTGCAGTCTCCCCCGGCTGGGGAGGAAGAGCGGGGAGCGACATGTGGCTGCTTGGCTGCATTCCAGACATCCCCCCCTACTAGGGCTGAAACTCACCTTGCAATTCTCGCCGGTTCTCAGAGAGAAGGGCGGTGTTTCTCATCTTACCTCAAGAGAAGGTGAGACAAGGAAACCCCACTTTCTTGGAGAGAATTCGAGGGGGACGGGCAGGGGCTGGGATTGTAGGCAGGTGGGCCGGTACAGGAGCGAGAGGTGAGCAGGGGGCAAAGACAACCTCCCTGGGCACCTCCAGCCCCTGCCAGGCCTCCCAGCCTGGGGGGAAGAGAAAGTTTGGGTAGGGACTTGAGGGCCTAGCGGGAGGTCAGGCAGGGCATTACTTACTGTCTTGTGTGTACATTAATAATCAACTTTTACTTTACACACAAATTTCTGTGGTGTCAGCTTCTGTGTAGGTTTCAGTGTATAGCCACTCAGGCCATTACAAGTAACATACATCCAGCATCAACAAATACAAATTCTACACAAATCATATATAAACTTCCAATTTTGGAGCACGTTAGATGATAACACAAAACTTTAGAATAAATTATCAACCCTATAATTAGTCATAAATTGATTACATAATTTTTGTGCAGCTACTGCAAATTTCACAACCCTAAAAGAAAAATACTTATCGTTATCACCAATTAAAAATACAATCTTTGACAGGCCTGAGGGAAAAGTATGGGAAAGCATCAACAAATCCGCAATATCTCTCTCCCTAGGTTTCTTGTATATGGGGCGGTATAACAAGTAATGGGTCTGTTTATAATTCCTATTTTCTTTAAGGGTCCCCACCAAGTGTCTTTGCAAGAGAATATGTAAGTAGTTATCTCAGACACATGAATTTGGGGTGCTGGAAGGACTGCTGCATAGACACTAAAAGTAAAATTGTCAGAAGTACCCAACCGACTTAGGCCTGAGTCACAGGGATTTATGCCTGTACGTAAAGCAGACTATCCTATGGGGGAATTATCTCAATGGTGAGAACTTTACAGGCTCTTAAGGTGTCCCACAAAGGATTGTTATGCCAGCTGTATATGCCTGGAGGACTGTTCGTTACCTAGACTCCTAGAGTGTCCACATGCACTTTAATTCCAAGGACAACGACAAGTGCTTTTAGATGGATACCTGCTCTGCTCCTGCTCCTCCCCACCCCCAGGTGGCCCAGCTGTGTGAGGCGGAACAGGTGCGGCCTGCTCTGGGCCTGCTCCTTTTGCAGTGCTCTGGAATATCCTGGAGCACTGTGAGCGGACCCAGCCGCTGAACCCAGAACACCAGATGGGGGCAGAGCAGCTGTCCATCTAAAGGATGGCTGGCCGGCACAGCTCCACTCCTGGATGCAGGTTGCCCCAGCAATGGCCATAGAGCTGGAGGTGGCAGCCTAGAATCATTATGAGTGCTGATCTGCCCGCAGCTCTATGGCAAGGCGGAGGGGGTGCAGCGGTGGCGGCAGGCTCTGAGTACACTCGCCACTGCCAGAACAGACCCAGGGGTGGCTCCCCTGAAGCAAAGGGTGGCCACCCCCAGGTGGGTCTGTCTAAAAGCACCCAATATCTTGCAGCCCAACCTGAGGTAATCTCAGGGTGGCTTTGTACATTTTCTGAATGTTCGTTCATTACCCCAAGGGTAAAGAGGTACTTATCCAGAGGCTAATGTTTTGTTTGAATAAGGCATCAGAAGCCCAAGTCCTATTTTAATAAGTGACTTAGGATCACACAACGCACAGAAAGTGGAAGAAAACATGGAACACAGCCTGTGCTTCTTTCACCTGCTGTCAGAGGGTTGATGAAACGGAAGTACAGCTGCTAGTGTGTCTGCAGTTTTGCTCTGAGACTTAGGAGCTGAAATATCATTGAGATCAGAATTTTCAAAAACGTTTTTCTTTTTGTAGTTTTACCAACTCTACTCCTTGGTGTTATTTGTCTTGTCTGAAAACTTCTTTTATTTCACCTTTTTTGCTACAAATGATGATCCTTCAGGTGAATTTAAAGACTGATCCTTGAATGTTTTAGAGACTTAGGTCCTTTTTACCCAGACACCCTAACACCGATAAAATGGGTGTTACATTTTATTATACATGGTACAGGGCAACACTGCAGCCCTGCAACATGGGCCTTTTTCACACAAGATGCCTCCACCCAGTTTTGCTGGGGGAGGCGTCTGTATAAACACCACTTGCGGTGGGTGGGGTGCATTTCTCTGGGTGGGGATGGGTGGAGGCGTCTGTGTAAACACCACTTGTGGTGGGTGTAGGTGCGTGCATGCTCCCGCGCAGCACCCATCTCCACCCACCCCCCACCCATGGAGCAATCGGCAGTGGAGTCCGATGCTCTGTGGGTGGCGGGTGGGATGGGTGTTGCGCGGGAGCATGCACGCACCTACACCCACCACAAGTGGTGTTTACACAGACGTCTCCACCCATTTCCATCCACTTCTACCCAGTTTCACTGGATGCCATCCAGTGAAACTGGGTAGAGGCATCTCGTGTGAAAAGGGGCCATTTTGCAGGCCTGCAGTGTTGCCCTGTATCATGTATAATAAAATGTCACACCCATTTTATCAGTGTCTGTGTAAAAAGGGCCTTAGAGTTTCTCAGACACAGAAATGTTCATACTTAAGATAAAAAACAAGATTCCCATAGATTCCCTGCTTTGGTAATGATAGCTCGGACTTTTCAAGTTCAAAAGACCTTCAAGTCTAGGTGTGATGATCTCAGGAGAAATATTTACATTTTGCCCTAAGCTTCTTTGTTTCAGCTTTGGAGCTATGACAGACAGACTGTATTATAGTCCCAGATTTTTATTGTATCATTTTGATAGTGATAGTGGTACTCTCGTTACAGGAAGGCAGCAAGCATGTAATACTGTATGTATTATTAACACACAAAAATCAAAATGAAAGTTACATTTAAGGCTGTGATAGAAACTGACAGATTAAAGGACCTTGAAAATTTTATCTGAACCCTCCACTGAAATTCAGCCTTGGTTTATGAAGGTGGAAGTCCTTTGAATTCATGGCTAAATTTCTCCCTTTCTCCTTATAAGTCACTTTTTGGCATCATATGATTGTATCTGATACAATGCCCTACAAGACATAACAAGATGTGTTGATCACAGAACCTTGAAATACAAAAGTGAAATGAGAAATGCTGGAATTATATTTGTGGCTAGATTGGCAGTTGTCCTTCAGAGTGTCTATGTGTTGTTAATGTTGCTCGGTTAGTTAGTTGTGCTGCTGTAAGTTCATATTGTTCTCGCACATACGTACACATGGATTTGCATCCTGTTTGACTATAAAATATCTGAGTTATTGCTTTTCTGGGCTAGTTATTGGTCACTTGAGTGTCCCCACCCTGCAAAAGTGCTGAAGTTATTCCAAAATGGCAAATTTATACTTAAACACAATAGTCATTTAGCAAAGGACATTTTGTTTGTCAACTGATTCATCTTCTTAATTTATATACATGAGCTGTTGAGAATATGGGAATAATCTCACTGCTACCAGCTCTTTTATGCCAGTGTGCCTAGAATGTTGGACTATTAAGCTTCCAAGATTTAATTTCATTTCTTGGTATTTCAACTGGGGAATGGGCTCTAATTATTACAATTCTGTAATTGGGAGAAGGGTTCCCAGGGTTCAAGTGATGAATCAAAACTATATTTGCAACGCACTGAATCAGGGTGGCATCTTTCATTGTAAGATAATGCAAAGTTTTTTTCATTTACTTCAATGGGAACAGAATCAAGCCTGGAGTTTGGTAAAACATTTGGTTAAAAATCATTGTGAAGGAACAAGGAACTGCTGAAACTCTTTTCATTCAGTTAATACCCTTTTCACACGAGATGTCCCTCCTCGCCCACGTGGGTGACTAGGTAGGTGAGGGAGGGGGTGTCCGTGTGACCGCCGGTGCGAGTGGGTGGGGGTGCAGGTGCGCTCCCTCACTCCACCCACTTCCACCCATCTCCACTGATCTCCCACGCACGGGGGCATTGGAGAAAATGGAGGTGCTTGCATGCGTGGAGGTGGAATGGCGTCTGTGTAACGAGCTGCCCATGCACCACACACCCACCGTGGCCTCCACCCATCCCCCCTGCACTGTCAGCCCGTTTGAAAAGGGCCACAGTCCCTTGTTGTACAGTAGATAAAATGTATCTTTTAAACCAGTATTAATATAATCTCTGTTAACTAACCTACAGTGGAGGCTGCTTAAATTGAATTTCTTTGGCCATGTAAAAAAAAGTTTGATTTATCAGAAATTCTACTCAAGCAGAACTTGGGAAATGAACCTGGAGATCGATAAAACGGATGCTCAGATTTCTCCATTTCTAGTACACTCCATTCTCCTCAGAAGCAGAAAGTTGAAGCAGGCAGCAGGGGAAAGCTCTACGTGTACATGCGTGCATGTGTATGGGTGTGCGTGTGGTTACTACTTTCAGTTTTGACGTGGGTTGCAGACAAGAAATAAAACCTGGTGTTCACTTCCTCTGCAGCCTGCCTGAGACTCTCAGGGTCTGAACTGACAGGATTTCACACATACACACGTGCAAATAGACATGTGGCGCTGCCTGGCTGTCAGCATGAATCATGATGTCCGGAGAGCTGGAGGTGAAGAGAATTTATGTTTTCTAATGCCCATCTCCAACTTGCCCAACATGAAAACTCACCCTGACAGGATATATACTGTACTATTTTACTCACATGCGACCAAGAATTCATTAATACCCACAAAGGTCTTGATATTTTTAACTGGGCAAGTATATTCTATATACCTTAAAAATTCAAGTTATCATGGTTCAGAATTTGAATTATCAAGATCAAGAAGCAAGCAATACATCCCTGTAGATCTGGGCTGGGAAAAACAAATTAATTCAATTTATCCAAAAGTTAAAATTATGCAAGTTCTACTTAAGTGGATTCCACTACTTTCAAACGTTTGTGAAGATAAAGGAGTTGTAGGTTTAACATGTTACGGAGGACTGTTGTGATTGGCAACCCTGTAGTAAAAAACTGTTGAGACAGGGATTTCAAAGTACATTCTGAATATTGATTAAGGCTGCTTTTAGACGTGTGCGGCGCACACATAAGATCACGCCGCATGTAAAAATCCCGCAGACAGGGTTTAGACGTGACATGTCGTGTGTTAAAGCTGGTCGCACGCTCTTTTAAAACTGCAACTTAAATAGCTCAATGTCGAGGTATTTAATTCGGTTTTAAAAGAATACGTGACTGGCTTTAACGTGCAACATGTCGCATCTAAACCCCGCCCACGGGATTCTGTGTGAATTGACGCCACATGTGCGCCGCGCACGTCTAAAAATGGCGTAAGTATCAGAACCTCCTGTGAGGTAATAAGTATTGTTGTTCCCATGTTACACATAGGAAAGCTGTAGGCCAGATATTATCATGTGATAATAGTCGAACTGGAAATAGAACTCTAGCATATCATATTTCCAGTCCCTGCGCTGATCAATCAACTGTACCTTTCTAAGGCCTCATCCTCACAACACCCTTCCCTCCTTACAAGCTCACCATTAGCGTGTTAATGGGTTATCCGTTAGCAATGCATTTACATCATGGTTGATGCCCGTGCATTTCATCCTCCCTGCTTTCCTGCGGTATTTCTCACAGTGCAGTGGGCATGTCCCATCACTGTCCATGAGGTCAGTTGGGAGTGGCCTCTTGCATGTACCATGTGCCCATCAAGTCCATACAGTAGGGGCACTTAGAGAGGAGTTCTTGGTACCTGCTCCACAGTTATGGAACTCTCCTCCCCCTAAAGGCTACACATTGTATGGGAATTAAAATGGGTCAACCCTTACCCAAAAAGGTTTTAAATTAGAGAAGTACTTTTCCATACCCTCCCCCCGCCCCGTGATATTGATAAGGAAACAGTAGTTCATTATTCACTATATATAATTAAACTTTTCCCTTCCCACTCCAACACAAACGCTAAAACAAATATAGAAAGATTATTCCATAACTACTTACTTCACAGTTTTTGCAACTTCCGTTGGAGGAATGGAAGACTGGATGTTGAATAGAGGTCTGTTAAAATAGCTGATTTAACTCCTTTTGTTGCTCCTATCTACACACTTGTGTGAGTGAAAGAAAATGTGTAAACTCTGCAAAACCTGTAACCCTGGTTTAGCTGCTCGAATGGGTTTAAAAATTAGACATTTACGTATTTTATTATGGTTTCCCCAGCTGTTCTTTATTAATCTGTTTTATGGAATGGTGGGTAAGCGTTCTCTGATGGCCTTATCAAGCCAGTTTAACAGAGCTGCTTTCTTGTTGCTCCATTCGCTAAGCTCCAGGCAAGCAGGCTATTTCCATGCTTTCATTTTGTTCAGAAACCTCATTTGTGTCATTAGTTGAATCTGTGGTGCAGCTTTTAGTTGTTTTCCATAATCCAGAATTCCTCCTTGTGTGCCAATTAGAAAATGCATAACAACAAAAAGGCCAGAACCTCTTTTGTGTGCACTCAACTGCTTACTCCAGAGTAATCTCATTGGATTCTGTGGCGCTACTCCTGAGTAAATGATTTTAGGACGATCACAACCTGTATCATGTATTTTTCATCAGTATAGAAACACTAGATGAAAAGAGGTCAATAACATGAATGCAGTATGTCAGCAAAGAATCAAGTCATCCATGCCAAATTATGTTTCGTTTCCCTGCAATCTTGATGTAACCCTAAGAATTCTGGTAGAAATTACATTGCCAAGGATCTCTGTCAGGGCATGTAAAGTACTCATTAATCAGCCATCTCCAAGGCAATTACTACTTTTTAAATCTAAATGAAACAAATGTGTTGGGGGGGGGGGGGGAATCGGGAGGACAATTTCTCTTCTTAATGGGCAGCACCACAATAAGCTAATGTTTAATTGGAAACTCCATTATAAAAATAAGTCCTGCTCTTGAGTGATGCTTTAATATGATCAAAACCCAAACTTCAGTAGCAGCCCATCTGAGATATTAGAAATGAAGATGTACTGCTCTTTGGGTGAGAGTGAGAGAACAAGCATTTGAGACTGTTCTTAGAGCCAAGAGATTAACTGAAATCTGGGAGAGTTGACTGCAGATGGAATAGTTTAAGATTATACTAACAATACAAGATACTGTTTTCATATTTGTATTCTGGAGAGAGTGTGGTTGCCATTTTGGTTACAAATAATAATAATAATATTTATTTTTATGTAATACCCCCGCTGCCATGGCACTAGGAGCGCTTTGCATACATATAACAATTTAACACAGCTTTTAATCCTTACAACAACCCTGTGAGGTAGGTTAGGCTGAGAAAATATTGTGATTGGCCCAAGATCACCCATTGAGTTTCTGGCTAAGGCAAGACTTGACCTCCCCGGTCCAACTACTGCACAATTAGCCATTACACCACACTGGTTCTCAGATGTAAAAAGACGGAGACAAAGTAGTTCAGAAGATGCCTTTTATTGAACCAAAGTTTTGGGGCCACAATTCTTCCTCAGAGTCAGATCTATAGACTGTGCAGACTGAGCAAATGGAGACTAGTAGGTATACATCTGTGATAGCAGTTGTTTTAGAGGGAGCTGCAGGGGGAAAGGTCATTAGCATTTAAAACTTTTAAATACAGTGAGTGGAAACCAACAATCAAATGATAAACAAAGAAAATACAGGTTAGTATAGCAACACTGGGGCGCTGTATGAAAAAATGGTTCAAGGAGTAAAAGGAGTTGGCATTTTAAGACATTTCAATACAATGTAGGTATAAGACTAAACACCAGGCTATCTGTTACATATTTATATAGTGATCTCTAAAGCCCAAATCTTCATTTAATTCATTGTATCTTATAAAGTTATGAAATTTACTTCCCAGGCCTGTCTTTTCAAGACGTTGTGCAGGTTCACTTTCAGGACAAGGACTGAGAGATCAACAATGGAATGGTTATTCTGGGGGAAGTGAACACCCACAGTTGATTGATTGTTTTGTTCCATAATTTATTTTTGCTTATTTACATAAGGATTGATTGGTTTCATCAACACACTTTCGATGAGGACATTTAGTCCACTATTTGTATTGTATTTGCATTGTGAGATGTCAAGAATAGAGTGGATAGTTGCCCTTCCCTACTTTTTAATATATCAAAATATATAAGTTAAAAGATGGAAATGCTAAGCTGCTATGCCATAAAAAGGGCTAAGAGAACCTGAGGCAGGACCAAGAGTGCAGAGGAAGCACTCAAAAATATTCTTCCTTCAGACCCAAACTTCAGCTTTCAACCTGCCACTCCTTCATTTTTCTCCTTTTGTTTACAACAGACTCTTTTTCAGGGGATGTCCACGAGATTTGATATTATTGCAACCTTGCTCTTACAAAGAAAATATTTGACGTTAATAAGAATGGTACAATACAGCAATGGGCTCGTTTAAAGTTGCGTTACCATTCTGAGTAGCGAAAGAACTTTGAAATCGAAAAGGATATAGTACGTTAACATCTCCAGCTCTGAGTGAGACAAGTTCTGCTCTTCCATCACGATCACAGATCAGAGAGTCTGGGTAATAACATACATGACAGCAGCGGTCCGTTTGTCATGCCACGATCCGGACCGTGGTACTACCCGCACCCCAGTCAGGATCAAGTTTGGCCATGGTACAAATGTTCATGCAGTCAGGCTGGTGGAGGGAGGGAGCTCTGCATGAACGTGCACCCATCGGCCTGCCTCTCCCCACCAAGATGGCCATGGCCACCCGTCATGGTGGTGGCTAGCGCAGGCTGTGACCCTGGAGGTCTCCGGAGGTCTCTAAAGTTAGTGTATTTTTAGACGTGACACTACCACAGATGACCACGCTAGCTCCAGCGTGGCCACCCATGGCAGTGTCACGTTTATTCCCGCCCCCAGAGATTTGCTGCGAGTGGGAATAAATTAACCCCAGACCATGGCAGGATTAACTCCAGGGTGTGCGCTGTGCTCCCTGCCAGCGCACATCCCAGAGTTAGCCCTGCCATGGTCCAGGGAAGCCTACCCCTGTTTGGCGGCCAGGCCTGATCCTGCCTGTGGTGAGGGCTCTCAACCTGGGCAGGATCAGAGCATAACGGCTCAAAGAGCCTAAATTCTGAAAATACACCCAGCTTGGAGCAGCCGCCACCACACCCGGGGAAACTCCAGGCCAAACATCTGGATGGCATTTAACAAATGTGACAGTGACCCGCAGGCCACCATCACATTTGTTAACACCCTCTGTGTACACCTTTGCTAGGCACTGCTATATATTCTTTCATTCATGTAGAATTTGTATCATAGGGCTCCTGCACAATTGATGGGTTCAGCAAACAAAATTGCAAATCAAATTATGGTACACACACTGTCCACAACTCTGACAAAGCTTACATAAGACAGCAAATTAAAATGCAAGTGCTAAATAAACATGAAGGATCTGATTTTGAACGACACAAGCAAACAAATTTGCAGTTAAGGCTTTCTCATTTCTCCTTGAATGTCCTTTCTTTGCATAAGGGCAGTAGTACATAGCATGATGCAGCAATGGCAGGTGTATTGTTTAGATCCTTTTGATTTGTTGAAGCCTAGTCTGACAGACTGCAGTACCACAAATCCTACTTCAGTAGAAACAATAATCACCAATGACAATAGAGCAATTAACATGTCCAGCTTTGCATGTTAAATACTTCAGAAATTGACAATTAAAACGATGGGCACTATATGAAGGTGTTAGTCATATAAAGTAGGATGGTTATCCTAGCAATCGAATAATGTCCTCTGATGAACTTTGGAAATGTCAAAAATTTTGTGACAATTTTTAAACAAATAATGTGAAAATTAAATTAAGGTAATGCAATTTTGGTTACAATGAGAATGACAGCAGGCAGGTCCATGTTGCAAGGAAAAGGGTAAACAGATCGTAGGTATAGGAATAGTGGCTCAGCAGGATAAAGAGTCAGACAGAGCAGAG
>QEPC01005568.1:1265204-1289824 GCA_003113815.1 Sphenodon punctatus | reverse complement strand
AGGAGTGGGAAGCGATGTTGAGGCAGATCTTGTCTATCTTGGAGGTGAAGGAGGAGGCAAGATCCTGAGAAGAAAGGGAAGAAGGAGGGGGAGGACAGGGAGGCTTGAGGAGGGAGTCAAAGGTAGAGAACAGGCAGCGAGGGTCCCGAGAACAGGACTCAATGCGAGAGGCATAGTAGTGTTGTCTAGCAAGGGAAATAGCAGAAGTAAGGGGTGGAGAGACAGAATTTGTACTTCCCTCTCAATTTCCATTGATGGTGTCACCATCAAGCCGGTCCCTCAGGCCCCATAGCCTGGGATTCATCTTTGACTCCTCCCTCTCCTTTACACCTCAGCTCCAGGCTGTTGCTAAATCCTGTCGCTTCACTCTGTATAATATTGCTAAAATCCAGCCCTGCCTTACTGTTGCCACTGCAAAAACTCTAGTCCATGCTCTAGTCATCGCTCACCTTGACTTCAGCTTCCTCCTTATTGGTCTCCCCTGCTCTGATCTTGTCCCCCTTATCAACACTCTGCTACCAAAGGCATCCACCTTGCCAATTACTTTGACTACATTTAGCCCCTCCTCTCTGCCATACACTGGCTCCCTTTACATGAATACATTCAGCACAAGCTCTTAGACTCCACATTCAAGGCTCTTCATGGCCTTGCTCCCCAATATCTCTTTGCTTTTGTATCCTGCCACATTCCTGCCATGTCCTCGAACCAACTTGTCTAATAGTAAGTTATGGACATATGGCTAGATTACTGCAGTGCGCTCTACGTGGGACTCACCTTGTTGACTTTTGAAAGCTGTAGCTTGTGAAAAACACAGCGGCTCAGCTTCTTTTGGGGTGGGTCACTGTGAGCTCGTTACACCTGTGCTTTATAGTGTCTGCTCGCTTCCTGTAGCTCTCCAGGCACAATTCAAGGTGCTGGCTTTGACCTTTAAGCCCTAAATGGCCTGGGCCCCATATATGTGAAGGACCCCCTGCCCTTGCATGCTCCCCTGTGGCCACTGCAGTCAGTCTGGTGCACCCTCTTGCAGGTACCACCTGCCAATCGTGTCCACGTCACAAGGACCCACACAGACGTGTTCACAGTTGCTATCCCAGTATTGCGGAACTCCCTTCCCCCAGAAATCCATCAGAGCCCCAGCCTGAACATATTCCAGAGCTGGTGTCAAACCTTTCTCTTTGGAACAGCATTTGGAAAGCAGGGATAGGAGTGAGTGTGGGGATTTTTAAAAGGATTTTACTGTATTTTATTGTATTTTCTGGGTGGGTGTTACTGTAAGCAACCCTGAGCCTTTGGGGAAGGGCAGGGTATACATTTTAATAAATAAAATAAAATTAAAAAAATAAATTTTAATGACATTTTGCCATAGGCATAAGATGTAAGCTCAGAGCACTGTTAGTACTTAGCATCTTTTTTTCCAGCAGTAAAATAATTGAACGTATATTTTGAAAACACTGTTTGCTTTATTGATAACCTGCTTATTTAATGACTTCGTTGTTTTTATGGTGACTGAGACAAATTACCTAAATATTAATAAATGCCTTCAGAGATCCTGACCACGCCAATGCTTGATATAAATGTTAAAGCATGCACTACCTGTAAGTAAAGGAACAGTTGTAGTGAAGCTGGCAAAATGTGTTACTGAGAAAGCAGAACAAAATATGATGTTACTATCTTCTTTTACAAATTGAAAAACACCAAGCCATTTTCCCCCTTGCAGGACTAAGAGAGGAATTGTTTATAGGGGCAGGCTGTTGGAGGAAAGCAAGTTAATTTTAAAGAAATAAATCTTTTCTGGATAGTGTTTAATTTATATTTTAAAAATGAATTGCTGGGGCCCAAACCTGCCTCACAAGCCACGCCCCCTGTGTTGTAAGCCCTATAATTTGACGGAACAGGGAAATGAACCCAAGGCTGAAAACAGACATGACGCCAACCACCCTTTAACCACCCTTGGTGGTTATTTATGCATGTTGCAGGGCTGTATTGGTGCCCTATGCAGCCCTGAAACATGCATAAATGACCACCAAGGGTGGTTAGCGTCATGTCTGTTTTCACCCCTAGTCTCCAGCTAGTAATCTAATCACTAGGCCAAACCTGCCTCTCTGCAGCTGACTGTAAAATAGGAGTTCTTTTTATTTGAATCGATATGATGACCGACCAGTGCAGGGGATGGGGCACAAAAATCATTAATGAAAGCCAAATAAACCATGCAGGGTTCTCCTGCCTTTCATTTCTAACCCTGAAATGGTCAATTTTGGATTTTCCCTGGCCTTTCACATTTCTGGGAGCACGCTCCTAGTGGGAATATTCCCCGGAGCTCAGCCCCCCCCCCTTGAATTTAGTTGTCAGCAGAACTGAGACCTAAAGTCCCCCCCCCCCCCTCACAAATTAAGCAGAGACTCTGGTTACGGTGTGGTTTGGATGAGCCTAATAGTAGTGCTCTGAGTTTACACATGGCTGATCCATCTTCAGTTTCCTGGACAGGTCTTTCATTCTTGAGACTAGCAAGAACTGAATTTATTAGAGGTAGAAAACATTGCTCTGGTGTGGTTTGGTAAGAATGCCCTTGTGTTGTGATTCATGAATTTACCAGCCAGTCAATGAGAGAGACAAACAAGCTTTGAATGGTGTTGGGTATTGTAGAGTGAAGTGAAAAGGAGTTGTGAGGGTGGAAAGGATTATATTTTGAAGAATATGTCACGCCCATAATATTTGTTTTGAGTAGAAGAAAACAATTATTTGCTTTCTAGAGATTATTCTTTACACCTCAGAGGAGGAATGCATATTCTTCTGTAATAACATTTAAAGTTTCATGTGGAAGATGCCTAACTCTAGAAAAATGAAATCACATACATTTTAAAAATAAAAACTACCAACTCAAGGCTTGGTAAATGCTGGAAAGGTGGCAGCTCCAGGGGCACTTGCTATAGAGGGGTGCAACTTCAAAAGTGTTTAGCACCCATAATTTGGCTCAGATTTCTTGAAGATTTCAGCTGCTGTTTAGGCACCAGAGTTAGTGGGCAGACTATAAAGACTTTAGCTCATTGGGTTCTAGTACTTTTGAAAATCTCGTTAATATTTAGGTGATTGAATGTGAGCTGTACTTATTTCAAAATTTGGCCTACACAATGTTCAATTCTGGGTATTTTCATACGTGATGGCTTTAGAGTCACCATGCATTGATCCTGCTCATGGTGAGAGCCCTCACCATGGGCAGGATCAGGCCTGGCCACAAACAAATGTGCCAGTGGCCGGGGTTGGGGAGAGGGCAGGAGATGTGCAAACATGGGTCCGCATGGCCCTATGTCCTCCCTGACTGGCGGGTGTGGCGGTCTATGAGGCCACCGCACCTGCCCGGCACTGCTCCGGTCACCGGCCAGAATTAGGTTGAGCAGGACATCAGACGTGATGGCCCGTCTACCAGTCTCCAGGGTTGCCTTCCCCACGCTGTGGCAGGGTTAACTTCAGGATGTGTACTGACAGGCAGTCCAGCGCACATCCCGGAGTTAGTCATCCCAAGGTCCCGGGTAAACTCTGCTCCTGTATGCAGCAGACATCTGGCGGGCCAGAGCAGACATGACACCGCCATGGGTGGTCACGTCAGAGTTAGCGTGGCCATCCGTGGGATCGTCACATTTGAAAATAACCACTGTGAGGGCATTTTGCTCTCATCTCTCCTGGAAATCATGGCTAAAACAGTTTAGTTACTACCTTATTATCCTATGTATTGTGCCCACATACCTAACTGAGGAAATATGGGACCAAAGAGAAACTTGTGTTATCATCAGAGGATTGCACAATTCCTGGTACTGTATATGTTTTCCTTCATTTTTGTCTACAGTAACCTCTCTTACTTTTTAATTAGAACTGTTGAAAAATGATTTGGCTTGTGGAGGGAATGTTGAAATAAGGCACAGATGGTGAATTTTCAAAAGCACTTATGCAGTTTAGAACCCTAAGTCTCATTTTCAAGCCCTTAGGCTTTTGGGGGTAGTTTTTCAAAGGCAGTTAAGAGTGGGTTGGCCCAAACCCGTATACTGAGTGCTATATAAAACGTTTACATCGCTGCTATCCCTATGATGGTCCTGTGTTCTCTGAATTGCAAGAATTCTGCACAGTACTCACAATGGTTTGTGAATGTTGCCTTAGGTGACTGATTCCTGTTGACTTTCTTTGGGAGTTAGACATATAAGTGCCATTTTTTGCTTTTGAAGGTCATCTTTTGAATACATTTTGAATGACTTTTCGTAACTCTTAGACTCTGATCCTCACCTCAAAGCACTCTGCTATCACAAATCCCAGTCACTTCAATGGGGCTTGCACCACTAGAATGATTGAAGAATATGAATACCCATTCCAAGTACCTAATTTTCTTTTGAGAATAGGACTTTAGCTCCTAAATCACGTAAGCGCTTCTGACAGTTTTATCCAACCACTGTGAATGCATGAACATGTGACTGTGATTCTTAGAATTTGTTCAGGACTACCAAAATTGTTAGATGCTGCTTTATAGGGTGATTTCAGACGTGACGGGGTGCCTATTGGCCCCGTCACGGAATCACCTTTTGCTTCCCTGCTGGAATCAAAACGTCATGTCCAGCAGACGTGCCGGCTGATTCCGGCAGGGAATCGGGGGGGGGGGGGGCTGCGTGGCGTGACATGCAGCCGCACAGCCCCGCCCCCCCTACGCTCCCCCAGCCGCCCTCCCTCTGGAGACGGGCAGGCACAGCGGCCAATTTGGCCGCTGCGCCCGATTCCAACCTGGGGTCTGGGCCACGGCCCGGAATTGGCAGTGGTAACAGACGTTACTGTCTACTGATTCTGGGCCATGGTTCAATTAACCATGCTTTCAGGGATGGTGCCCGGACCATTCTCAAAAATGTGGTTATTTTGCTCACTGCCGGTGGTTCACCGTGGTGAACATCTGGTGGCGAGCAACCAGACGTTACAGGGCCATCCACCACCACAGGGGATTCACCATGGTTGCGTGTGGTAACGTAACATCTGAAAATACCCATTGTGTCATGTTCAATTCTCCTCTCTGTAGAGACTCGTTGCCATTACATTAACGAATGTAATTTAAAAGTTCTCTTTCTATCATGGGGATGGACTTCATATTTTTAAAAGTTGGATACAATGATCCTTTCCTAGGAAGCTTCTAATGGGCTGACCATATGAACCATTTACAAATACGTTATCAGGGTCGTATGATTTTCATTTATCAAGATTCAGATTTCACAACTGAAAAGAAAGGCTTCAGGATTCATAGAGATCCCATAGATTGGGAGTTCATTTGACATAAATGTTGACTTGCTTGATGACCAAAATTAAGGTAATATAGTTCAGGGCAATCCAAAGTGAATCAGAAAGACTTCAGAGTGTATTTGTAATGAGTATACTTATGCTCGAGATTTTTCTCAGGAACATTGCATGTGTAAAAACCTCATAAAACAAAAACTAAATTCAAGGGATTTTGATGTATGTATAGCAATCTAGATAAATATCATGATTTATTTGTGTACTGTAAATAGCTATGTATTTATATATATATATTTATAGAGCATAAGGTGTACACACATAAACACATGTGCAAATGTATACACATGCATGTATAAGATGTGTGAAAAAAGAAAAACACAGATAATAATACTAAGGTCAATTCTTAGAAAACCTCTGTGTATGTGTATTTGAGAAATTCTTTTGGACAAAAGCAAGGAAAATGGCATTATCTGTAATTAGAAATAATAATGTGTAATTGGTTCATTTGCCATATTTCTACAGTTCTGATTTAGTTGAACAATGTGATCATTATGCCACCAGTTTTCAATAGAGGTGTCACAATGAAAAATAATTGCAATATTCCACAATATTAACTGCACCCTAATTGCAAAAGTTTTGAAATATAATTACCATGAAAGCTAATGCGACAGGGAACATTAAGCATAATTAGTGTATTAAAAAAAAGAGCAAAAACTGTTAGAAGCTTGTTATTGTCTCATAAGGTAGCTTCAAATTAGCTGGATGTAGAGCACTTTCATCTAGCTTTTCTACAATTTTCATTATTAGCACAGACTGTAATAAATTTATTTGACATAGCCCATACCTGCCAACCCCGCAGGAACAAGCTTCTAATGTGTGTGGGTCCCAAGGTTTTCCACAGAGCCTGTCAGAGCTTTCTGGGAGGCAACACTGGGCAAGGTTATTTTTAAAAAATAAACTCAATTGCATGCTGCACTGCTCTAAGTTAACACTTAATCACTGTTTTAAATAATTTCCACAGAAAACGGATGTCTATGAATTTCCTATGGCGAGTAGCTCTAACCACTCCCAGTCAAATGAGTGAAAAATTCAAAGGCATTGTAGTGTTCAGGCACATTCTCTTCAATCTAACACTGTATCTCTTGAAAAATTGACCAGTGCACAAATTGCCTTCTTTGTGCACAAATATGGCATCTGATTTTCTTTGCAATGTGGCAGTGTGGACTTGGCCCTAATTAACCACTGGTGCAAGAGGATGACCTCCCTACCTCTTATCCTCGCCTGCCAAATGCTTGGCCAAATAAAAAATTAAAAAATCTTACATTAACAATCTAGCTCTGGCTTTGGCGAACCTCAAGAGAAAGGAGTTCTGTAATTGTGGAGCGGTCAGCGAGAACACCTCTCTGCATACCCTTGCTGTATGGACTTGATGCACTGATGCTACATGCAAGAGGGATCTCCCAGCTGACCTCACAATAAGGCATAGGGGAGGAGGCAGTCCTTCAGATATTTGGGGCCAAGACTGTTAGGGCTTTGTAGGTCAAATCCATCAAGATGGTTAGTTACAAAACTCTGTTCAGGATTAAAACTCTACCAGATGCTTGCATCCAAATCAATCACACACACACACACACACACACACACACACACACACTTGCGCTCTCTCTCTCTCTCTCTCTCACTCTCACTCTCACTCTCCACACACACACACACACACACACACACACACACACACACACACACTTGCTCTCTCTCTCTCTCTCTCACACACACACACACACACACACACACACACACACACTTTTAAAAATATATATGTTTCAATCTGAGCTCTAAAGCTATCATTTATTGAAGGCTAAGGTCAATTATAACCATTGGGTAGAGTTTGTTTTTGAGAGGTCATGAAACAAAACTGTAAGGATATGTTAAAATACAGAAATTTCAGATATGTTCTTGCACTGTGCACTGTCAAAGAAAATGAAGTCAGTTTTTTGAAAGGGAGAATAGGATGAGTACCAGAACCTGCTTTTCTTTTCAAAAGGTTAACATTATGCTGGATAATACAATCACTTTCATTACATTTATATTCTCTGAGATCTGGTGGGTTTTTACAAATATTGTTATTTTAATTATCAGGGTAGAAATCACCTTGTTTTTAGTAGTTCTGGTAATTGATAACCTTCTCTATTAATATTTGTATGGGTTTTTCATTCTTGTTTTCAAGTTCGTTAGTAAGCTGAAGCATGAACAGACATCCTGCTGGGTTTTTTTTATAGACTTCCGTTAAAATTATGCTTCCTCAGCGGAACACCGCAATCTTGAAAACAATGCTATAAAAATCATAAAACTAAATTTAGGTAACATTAAGAGCCACATTCTATTCTCATTTGCACCAACATAACATTTTAAAGCCAACTGCATTGCACTAATATAAATAAGGACAAACTATAGACCGCGGCTTAAACTGGTGGGATTTTTTTTATCTCATAAGTTAAACTAATCAAAAGTAATAAAATAAAACAAAACTAAAAATATAAAGCTCCAAGAGGGTATGCTTAGCTAGTACATGTGTTGCCTGAAAAACATGATCTGTAATAGCACACATGGCAGTAAGCAAGCATCATTAGAGGAGCCCCAGTTACTCCATATTGTACTGGCACCAAATTCCACAAGTAGAAACTCTAAATTCTGTTACAACTTTTGGTTATATTAGGTGTGGGGCATCTCCATTCGTGCTCCTTTTGTAACCCATGGGTGGCCACCAAACAGCTCCCAGAGGTTCCCCCACACTTCATTCAATCTAGCCCAGTCTGTGGTCTACAGAACACTTCCAGGACAACAGCCACACCCATATGTAGATGACATGACCATGTACATAGCAGGTCACATTGTTTATGTAGGGAGTCAACCCCCCTCCCCTCCCCTCCCCTCAATCGGATGCTCTGGCCTGCAGAGCTGTTCAGGTGTCGGGGATTCAGCTCCAGAGGGGAAGGTTCCCCCACCTCTGGGTTATGCTAAAATTATGATATACTCTTCATCTTAAATGAAGGGTATTTATACCACTCAATATTTATACAAACACACACATCTATACTTGTATTAAACATAATATATGGTTATAATTTCCAGTGGTGATGATTACTTTTCTTGATCTGGAGCTGTGAGAACTCTGCTTAAAACTACATACAGGGTGAGCATCCAAAACATGAGCTTTCCAGAATCATTGGCCATTTTTGAAAATGTGGATCTCAGCACACCTGTGGAACACTTTGCCCATCTAAATAAATGAGTGTAACAGTGGGTATTTTCAGACGTTACGCGGGCCTTTGGCCCCGTACCGGCACCACCGGCTTCGTTCCCCGCCGGGGTCACCCCGTAATGGCACAACAGACGTGCCGGGGGGATCCCGGCGGGGAAAGTGGGAGGGGCCGGGGCCACGCACGTGCGGCCGCACGGCCCCGCCCTCTCCACGCACCCCGCCGCCCGCCCTCCAAGGAGACGGGCGGGCGGCGGGGCCAATGCGGCCGCCGCGTCCGGCCGAACGTGCCACGGCCCGGGATCCCGCCGGGGATCCCGGGCCGTGGCTCGCGGCCAGACGTGACTTTTCCTTGGTCACGGCCCGGGGTCCGTTTGACCACGCTTCCCGGGACCTTCCCCCGGCTAGCCCGGGAAGCGTGGTTCAAACGAACCCCATGTGGGGATTGACCGTGGCCAACATCTGGCGCGCCGCGAACAGACGTACGGGACACGGTGACCACAGGTGGGTATTCACCGTGGTTCACCGTGTTCACGTAACGTCTGAAATCGCCCAGTGTTAATTTTATAGAGAGACTGTGAGGCTTTGTAAAAGTTTTTAAATATTTTGTTGAAAGGGCAATGTAAGTTCACAATATTATTAATTGCTACTGTTTACTTAACTGGCATGACTTCCATTAATGTTATTGGGCATTGTGCAGCCAAAACACAGTACAAGTACACCTTGAAAGTATGCCTTTCATTAATATGCTTTTTAACTTAAATATGCCACTATATAAAGGACAGCCTCATCGAGTGCTCAGTAAAGCCATTAGGAGTCTTTCCAGTGAATTCAATGAGGCATTGAATTCTGCCAATAACAGTGTTGGATGTATATTTTAATATAAAAACATAATTCCTGTAAGATTAAAATATTTGTCCTGCAGATATTATGAATAATAATATTAACTATTCTTCCTCTCATAGACTAATGTTAGATAGGCATTCATTTGTGGAATGAAAGCCTCCCTCAATTTTATATGAATTATATGTTTAGGATATGAATTTATAACAGGTTACAGAGAAATTAGTAAAGCTATGCGGGAACCTGTCATTACATTTGGATTTTGGTCAAATCCCTGCTAAATGCCTAGCAAGCTATGTAATTATGAATACATATACTTTGTTATGGAAACTCTAGGGAAAAGGTTTATGCATCGAAGGCTTGTTATTAAGTTCTCATATTGTACACTTTTTATAAATCTTATTTTTTTCTTCAGCAGTGAGAATCTCTACATTAAAAAGAACTTGAAGTTACACTTGGGGCAAGGCATTCCTGTATTTTACATTCCTATAGTATTTTAATGAAAGTGTAAATGAATAATAATTAATGCTCATAAGGCATATGCAACAAAAAAGTAAGTAACCAGTTATCTAAACTAGCCCAGGATCCTCAAAACTGCCCACACTTTGCAATTAACTTCATCCAGCCCGTAGGATGAAATGCTGGTTACACTGAAGTCAATGGCAAATCACCCACTGACTTTGGGTGAAAACATACAAGACAGTGGCCAACTGGATCCCCTGCCCAACCTATGGAGCGGCAATGAAGCCGCCGCCACCCAAGGGTGTGGCATGGAGAGCAGAACGCACATGCAGCTTCCCAAACAGCCACCACACCGCAGATTGGGCCAAGGGCTTAAACGCTATTCTCTTTGCCTTTTACTCCTTGGGGTTTCTATGTAGAGCCCATTGAAGTCGGAACACAGACAGCTATTGGCTTCATCAGGGTTTAAAACAGGTCCACGTACTATTTCAGTCATTTGTGAGCTTCTCACAGTTACCCTAAAGACTCCGGTCTAGGAGTAGCAGCTGCCAGAAGCAGGATCGGGACCATGAAAAGTGGCTGGTGGCAGCAGATTGCTCCTAGTCTCCGGACTAGAGCAATCCTGTCCAGGGGCCATACATGGCCGCAGCCCAAGGTGCTGTCATCCCTGACTGGCTCCCCCTGGCTTGTGTCCAGGGCTCAAGGAAACCAGTGGCTGTGCCTGGGCAGAGCTCCACCCAGAGAGCTCCCCGCAGACTGGTCTCCCTTGCCCAGGGGTGGTGGGTCCCAACCTGGCACATGATCAAAGGCAGTGCCTATGCCACATTCTGCGTTCCCGGGCTCACCACTGCTGCTGACCCAGGAGCCGGTCGCAAGTTGGAGACAAGGAGAGAGGGAGGCACCACTTGGGGCTGGACTTGACTGTGAGACCCACCACCCCTGGGCAAAGGTGACCTTCCTTAGTCCCTCCCTGCTGGTGGCAGCTTTTCCCAGTCATGCCATCAGTTCACAGGTGGCCAGTGGCAGTTGCTTCTGGGCATGATCCTTGCCGACACCAGGGCCTTGTCCCCAGTGCTGGCGGACCTCACCATGTGCATTGGCTGCACATGACCTAACAGAAAGGAGGGCACACAGTCCAAATTAGCCCAGCTGGGCCAACCTTAGCCCGCACTGCACCTTAGAAGCATCTCAAAAACCTAACCAGTGTCTGTTGTGCTACAAGCAGGTGCTTTAGAAAATTCAAATTAAGGTATCCTGCACGTTGAAGAATTTATAATCCAATCTTTAAAAAATAAAATAAAAAAACAATATTGTATTCTAATGACTACAATAAACGCTATAATACTACTGTTAGCTCCAGGGCCTCCGTCTAATCCTGGACATACAGAAATAAATCAGAAGTTATTCCATTGTTAACAATGGAGATATATGAATATGAAACCCCCACTGAGGAGAATCGGACTCCTATGGCTAAATTTTCAAAAGACTGTAGGTCCCTTTCAGACATCTACATAAAGCAGCCACTTTTTCAGAAGTGCTAAGCCTAAAGCATTTTCCATTGAGCTTGTAACTATGGGAGCTACTTGATGCTTCGCTCTTTTCAAAATCTTGCAATCCGTATTTTGGACCCTTTTAATGAAGGGTACTGTTGTCAGAGTTTTGACAGAATGGGTTGCTTGTTTGTACACACACACAATATACTTTGTCCATAAATATTTGTGTGGAGGTGGGGGAGCTTTTGACCTTTAAGTTTTTTATCTCCTTTTCACGATTGCTGTGGTAGCCCATTGGCTGTTTTAAAGCTTTGGCAAATAGCTGATGGGCTGGAGCAGCTATACCTTCGCTGTGGGCCTGTAGCACAAGCCCGACTCTCCTTGCATGCTGGGGCTGGAGCTAGCACTGCGGGTGGTCTGGCAGCAGCTGTTCCCTGCCGATCAGCTGTTTGGTAGAGCACAGCTGCACCTTGCCTACCTGCCCACATCACAAGTGCCAGTCCCAGCCTATCTCTTGCTAGTGAGATGCAGGAATTTGAGCTTACACGGAGGACAAGTGAGGAGGAACTTTGTTGAGCTGGAGGAGGAAAATCTACAAGGTCTTTTTTTTTTTTTTTTTTTTGGCTCAGGCAGAGCTGTGTTAGCAACTTTTGTGACTTTTCCCCCTGCAGCAACATTTATGTATAAGGTAAAATAGACTTTAAAATAATATTTTTTTTTAAAAATCCATAAATAACATTGGGTCTTTTTCTCTGCGCCTAAGGCAAGCATTTGTCCTTAATGATATGCAATACTTTTAGAGGTGAAACTTTCAATATTCATTGGCTCTTTCCAAGTGACTGTCAGGCCTTCACTTCAGATCAGATTATATTTCCATGGGAGACTGCAAGGGGGTGCTTTCCATTTCTGCTAGAACTACCTTTCAAGTTTCTGCATTTACTGATAACTGCACTTAAAACTTGCATAGGCAGGAGAATTTCTTTAGGGAGCAGCAGTGCCTGCTTACAGATGAAGCAGAGTCTTCAGAGATGGTTGCAGCGCCTTGGGTGAAAACAAACAGAACAGTAGCCCACATTAACTGACATTAGCCCGCAATTCACCTGCTCGTCGGTTAGGTGGCTGCCACAGGTTTGCCTAATTCTGTCATGTCGCGGGCAGCTGCTACCCAACGCGTCGTCCGGACAAGGTGATTGATGCAGCATGGGCTAAGGCTAGCCCAGCCAGGCTAATCTGGGCTAATGTGCACCTTCCCCTCTGTTAGGTCCCACACACTCTTGGGTGTGGCAACGTCCGCCAGCATACTGGACAAGGCCTGATGTCGGTAAGGATTAAACCCAGGAGCACCCAGCTGTCGGCTGATGGCGCAGGCTGGGAGTGATCTGACAGACATGCTCCCAACCACCTGTCGGCTGGTGGCGCAGGCCAGAAGTGAGCAGATCCGCCAGCCGCCTGTCAGCTGATGATGTGGACTGGGAGTGAGAAGACACCCCCCCTCCCCTCAGCCACCTGTCAGCTGCTGGTGCTGCTGGGAGAAGCTGCCACAGGGAGGGAGGGACTGAGGGAGGTCACCCTTGCCAGGGAATGGCAGGTCCCAGAGCCCAGTCCAGCCCTGTGTGGTCACTCCCTTCCATCGTCCCTCCTAGTCTCTTGTGCAGCAGCGGGACCCGCACCTGGGGCAGCAGTGGTGGTGAACCTGTGAGTGCAGCGTGTGACTTGGGTGCAGGCTCGGCACCACCAGGCAAGGGGGCTCTGTCTGGGTAGAGCCACCAGTTTCCCTGCACCCTGGACACCAGCTGGGGGAGCCAGGCAGAGATAACAGTGCCTTGGGCTGGGGTTGAAGTCATGTACAGCCCCTGGATGGATGGGGTCACTCTGGCCTGGAATCTAGGAGCAATCTGCTTCCACCGGTATCAGCAGCTTCTGCTGCTCCTGTGCCCAAGTCCTGCCCACGTGTTCAGTTCCTCGTCCCAACCCAGGGTGTGGAGAAAGTGTGCGGGCTGCCAGGAGGTTGCATGTGTGTTCTGCTCTCTGTGCCAGCCCAACAGGTGGGGGCTGCATTGCCGCTCCATGAGTTGGGCAGGGGATCCTGCCATCTGCTGTCTCGTATGTTTTCATTCCTTGTTATGATCCTTTTCATTTAGTATTGGTAGTAGTATTCGATAAAAGTGAAATGCTCAGATTTCTGCTTGGGTTCTTGATGGATTTTTCTTTAACTTTGCCTTATTTTGAAGTTGTTCAGTGAGTTGGAACAAAAGGACACTGAAAAAAATTCAGATTAGATTGATGAATCAGTCATCTACACTCACTGTTCCACACAAAACCTTTGCCTTTGGGTCGGGAAAATAATCAGTCCTGAAGAACAAAATCCGAGCTGTTCTGTCACCAGTTTCCTGGTGAACTCTGTGGCCCTTTCCAAATGGGGGTGGGTGGGGGGTGGTCACTGCAGTGGGTGGTCACTGTGTGGGTGGCCCGTCACCTGGCCCCCACCCACCTCCACGCACGGAAGCACCTTCGTTTTCTCCAATGCCTCCATGCGTGGGGGATAAGTGGAGGTGAGTGGAGCGTGGGAGCACGCACCCCCACCCATGACGGTTAAATGGACATGGGGCCCCCTGCTTGCATAGTTGCACACATGGGCAAGGGGGAGGGAGGCGTCCATGTAAAAAGTGCCTGAATTCTAACACTTAGCTGCATTCCAAAAAACTACATGGATATTAAAAGCTTTTCTTGAAAGGAGGGGGAAATTCCCTTTGCAGTGCTTAAATTTAAGCTTTAGCTCCTCATTGTGAAGTGTAGACAGCTGTGCACCTTGCTCATTTCCTCTGTATTAAGATGAGAATGTGCCCCTACCAGTATACGGGAGAATTAATTTATTAACAGTACCGTTTCTGAGACAACACCTGTTTTTAGTGCTAATGGAACCAACTTGTGTGTGTAATCAATATACATAATGAGCAGGTATTAGTGAACTTCCAAAAGCTATATATCTTTTGTAGGCTCTGGCCTAAAATGTCTATGAATGGAATTTAATCCTGTCTAATGAAAGTTGTTGTCATTAGGGAGGCATTTTTTTGTTCACGATTTACTGCCATAAATAGGGAGCCAGATTTTTTCCCTCACCATCTATTTGTGAGAAACAGGCAATAAAAGTTTATGAATCACCTCTCCCTATGACAGTTACTAACAGTCACAATTTGCATTCATTATGCATCTATCAAGAGGGAATCTCTGTTTTTTTAGCCATTGGCCTTTTTCTCATGGAAAGTTTAAAAAAAACCAAAAACAAAAACAAAAAAACCCTCAACCTGAAACAAGTGAAGTGAATGACAATAGCACTTAACTCTCCAGAATACTCTGCTCAAACAAACAAAAACTCTCTGGTGTGTAACTGTCTGATAGAAAGAGCCGGAGGCTAGGGGCTAAAGATAACTAAAAGGCTCCATAGGAGAGAATGGCTCACTGTGACTATATACCATTGAATCTACAATAACAAGAATTTTATCAGTAAACTTGCACTGCAGCATGTTTAGCCTATTCCTAACCTTCCACAGACATTTTAATTATGTTTTATTTATGAATATTCTTTTTGTGAAAATAAGAAAAATAAAATGTAGGCAAACAAGTTGCTGACGTATAGATCGAACACAGGGTGGTGGGCAGCGGAATAAAAGAACTTATTTTCATTCAGTAGGATGAACAATCCTGTAGCATTTCGACCTTCTACCATAGTTGGTTGACAAGTTGCTTTGCCACTGGTTTCCCAGTCAGGGTAAAATTGAGACAGCCTTTAAGCCTCTTGGCAGCTATCAAAAAAGCCCAGGAAATTACAAAAGAAAGTTCAAAAACACTCCTGTCAACTACACAATGGCTTATTGAAATGATGGGACCTTCTTTTTCCAGCAGTACATGAGTATAACTCCTAACCACTTTGTCTCTTGTTCCTCTTACTCTTGGGCCAAGACAGCTATAATAATAATTCTCATTTTTATATAGTGCTCCCCTGCCATGGCGCCCAGAGCACTTTACATATAAACACAACTTTAAATCCTCACCGCAACTCTCTGTGGTAGGTTAGGCTAAGAGAATATTGTGACTGGCCCAAGGTCAACCAGTGGGTTTCTGGCTATGGCCAGACTTGAACTGGGGTCCTCCCCTTACCTTCTGGTTGAAGTACTGAGCATTTAGCTATTACACCGTACTGGCTCTAGCACACTCTAGACTATCTAGACACACACTCTGTCACACTGTAGACCATCACACTCTAGACCACGGATGGGCAAGGTTCCCAAGCTCAAGAGCTGGATACCAGAATTTGATATTATTTGAGTGCCACAAAAATACATCCAATCAATTGTGGCTTCCCCCGAACTCAGGGCAGCGCAGCTTCCCCCAAATGTCTCTCTCAAATGACTCCCAGGCGGTGTAGTGGGTTCAGACAACAGCAGTAACAGCACAGGGCATCCCCCCCACTCATATGCCCCCATGAGACTCCAGTGGTCAAAATGGTGTCTCTGCTTCTCTTGCTCCGGTGGGAGCCATATGGACACACATACCCCAGGCAGCCACTTGCAGCAAAAGCCACAGTTCTGGTGCCCAAGAGTCACATGCAGCTTCCAAGCCACCATTTGCCCATCTCTGCTCTAGATTATGGGTGATAGAGACAAAGTAGTAAAGTGATATCTTTTATTGGACCAACTATATTGCTGCTGGGAGTGGCTGTTCACTCGCCCCTCTTCTGCAATCCCCCTCCCCTTATTGCCATCAGGGGTTGGAGCAACTGGTGCGGGAATCCCCCCACCCCTCTTGGAAGGGGGTGGAGCCAGGAGCCGAGGAGTTGCAGCTTCCCAGCTGCAAGACCAAGGCTCTCACCACCCAGAAAAGCTCCGCCTGACGTGATTTCGCCAATGCTATGACACCCAGCTCTACCTCTTGTTTTCATCTGACCCAGGTCCAGAAGTCTTGGTGTTTTCTCAGTGGTTGGCAGCTATGGGGGACTGGGTGAGGGCGAGTTGATTGAGGCTGAATCTCAACAAGACGGAGGTGATGGTGGTGGGTGGGGTCGGTGATCTAGGAGTTGGGGGGACTCCCAATATAGATGGGGTTCACAGACACACACTGATTATGCAGGTTTGGCGCCTATGGGTACTCCTGGATCTGCAGCTGCACTTGGATAGTCAGGTGACTGCTGTGGCTGGGGGTGCCTTTTGCCAGTTACATCTAGGGAGGAGACTCCAGCTTTATATTTCTTGCCACCATCATCTCAGCCTTCATCACCTCAAGACTAGACTACTGTAATTCCCTCTACTAGGGCTGCCCATGGTGATGGTCTGGAGGCTGCAGCTAGTGTAGAATGTGTCAGCTCGTATCTTGACGGGTTCGGGCCAATATGAACATATTATTACTCTGATTCTTTGCGCGTTGCACTGGCTGCCTATAGTCTTCTGGGCCCGATTGAAGGGGCTGGTGTTAACCTATAAAGCCCTAAACGGTCTAGATCCCACTTATCTGAGGGATCGCCTCATCTCCTGGGCCTTGGGCTTGCCTCTGCGGTCAGCCAGGGGCGGTCCCCTGAACGTCCCTTATTGTAGACCGGTGGCCACCATGAGGAGGGCATTCTCAGTGCCCACTCTGTTGCTGTGGAACTCCCTTCCAGTGGAGTTTCATCTCTCCCCAGATTTTCTCACCTTCTGGCAGCAGTGTAAGACCTGGCTGTTCCACCAGGCATTTGGAGGAGGAGACAGGTAGGGGGGGTTGGGATGGGGGGGCGTGTTGAGGGAAGGAAGGGGGTTTTTATTGGATTTTTATGTCCCTGTTTTTTATGTTTTTAAGTATTTTACCGCCCCAAGTTGCCTGAGGCAAGAGGAAGCGGGATGGTAAATATTTATATAAATAAAATAAAAATAAATACATATAAACTACAGTTGTTGGAGGTACGCAAGCTTTTGGACCTCACAGGGTCCTTCATCAAGCAAGCTAGGAATTAGAACTATAGACTGAGCAAAGCAGTGAGGTCTATACAGTGATTGGAAACAATGTCAAAGGGAGGGAAGGGGAGAACGAGCCTCAGGTAGGAGGTCCACAATTCACAATAATAGAATAAGAGCTGCTGATAGTACGTACACTTAATGCTTCCTGTAGCTGTAGACAGTCTTTAGACTTACAAATCTCTGTAACAGCTCGTGAAACCCATGTCTAAATTGAGTCCACTGTTCTTTGTATCTAGTAGAGCTATGATTTTTTGTTCCCAGGCTCACCTTTTAAAGGTGTTGCATAGGTTTCCTTTTAAGACAAGGACAGAAAGGTCAGAAATGGAGTAGTCACTTTGTGAGAAGTAAATGCCAACAGCAGAATGAATGCACTCCTCATTCATTCATGGGCAGTAACATTCGCACAGAGCTTCCCTTGATGTAGGGAGGTTGACAGATTATCAGGCTGCTTTCCCACGAGTCAACCTTTGCCGCCGCGGGAGCATGCACTATTCAAATCTAGTGCAGCTCCCGTCTCGTGGGAAAGGAGGAAGCATGGCTCTCCCACTGGCAAGCTCATGCATTGGACAAGGTAGGATTTCACTACCCTGTCTGATGCGCGAGCTTGTCAGCGGGATAGCGCGTGCTCCCATGGCACCAAAACAGCTCGTGGGAAAGTAGCCTCAGTTTGTGAAAAGATTCCCGCCCAGGGAAACACCTCATCGGGCTTGTGTTGCCTAAGAGGCAAGGGCCCTGGTACACCCGCTTTTTAGACAGGAGGAGTTTATTTTAAAAAAAAGTTTTAGGCACTGAGTCATCTGCCCTTGGGGGACTATTAGCATTTTACAACTGGTCAAAGAACACATTAAAAGCCCAGAGTCCCTGAATGCTAGCTGATCACACACACACAAAATTTGTTTAGAAACAAGCACCACTCCCTGCTTGAAAAAAGTGGGGGGAAATGCACATGCATGAAAAATGCTCATACATTTTAGATGTTTAACGTGTTTAAAGATGTTTACTGTGTTTAATGTGTTTGACGTTAAACACATGTTAAACATGTCTTTAACGTGTTTGATGTGTTTAAAGATGTTTAACGTGTTTAGCTGTTTAACACGTTGCTTGACTAATGTAAACACATGCTTAACTTTAAACACAGTAATAGTCTTATTTATTCCACACGAACCAGTGTATAACACATTAAGTGTAGATTTGGAAAGACCCAATAGCACTTAGGCTAGGCATCTAAATCACACTCACTTTATGAAAAGTGTCTTAAGGCCACATTCTGACAGATGACAGTAAACCAAAATAATTACTTTGATTTAATTAAATCAAAGTAACTTCTCTCCTTCAGTAAAGTTTGGATGAATAGTGTAAACAGAAGTAGTACTGAGACAACCCCTCCCCTGATAAGTGTTGATGTGAGCTCCGTTAAAAGGGCCAGAGGGAGTTCCAGGCATGGGGGACAGCGAGGGAGAAGGGTCGAAGGGTCGAAGGCATTTAGGTGAGCAGGAGAAACGAGGGAGCGTGAGGGAGGGGACTCACTGTTTAATACAAATTTGAAAGAAAAAAAAAGAATGGGCTAGGGGAGACAAGAGGAGGAGCACATAGGGATGCACTTATGAAGCTGAGAAGTTGCAGGTTTACATGCATAGCTTCGTTAAAATGAAGGATGGGGAACCTGAAGTATGAGACAGTATGAAGAGAAGCATAAAGGAGATGAGGTCATACACTCCAAGATAGGGGATGAATCCATGGACACTCTCCTTCCTTTCCCCATCCTGAATACAGCCATACTCCCAACTCCTGTCCCATCGTTGAGATGGAACAGGTTCCACACCGTGGGTTTAAAGAAATGGAAGCTGTTTGAAACTCCTCTGAGGATGGATATTAGGGGTGGGACTATTAGTATCAGATTAATCTGATAATACTGATAATTACTGGTATCGGAATATCGGATTTTTAACATTGCCTGGTTTACCGGATTTTTTTATATTGACGCCATTTAGCAATGGCCACAGTGTAAAAAAAAAAAAGGTAAAATTGGCAATGTTTAAAAATCCGATATTCTGACACCGGTAAATCCGATATCGAGAGATCTGATACCAATAAATCCAGTATCTGGTAATCCCCCTTGAGTCCCATCCCTGATAGATATCTAAGTCTAAAGGAAAAAGATAATGTCCAGAAATCTAGCGAAGTGCCCACATCTTTCAAGTTTTTTTTCAATGACTTTTCAGTATGTCACATTGATATCACTATAACATGTGATACTGGGTATTTTCAGACGTTACGGGGCCGCTTGGCGCCGTACTGAAAACAACCCTTTCATTCCCCGCCGGGGTCACCCCGTCACGCCATATCAGATGTGCCGGGGGGATCCCGGCGGGGAATCTGGGAGGGGGCGGGGCCGCGCGGCGCAACGTGCGGCCGCACGGCCCCGCCCCCTCCACGCACCCCGCCGCCCGCCCTCTAGGGAGACGGGCGGGCGGGCAGCGGGGCCACTGCGGCCGCCGCATCGGGCCGGATGTGCCGTGGCCCGGGATCCCGCCGGGGATCCCGGGCCGTGGCAACCGGCCAGACGTTACTTTTTTTTGGTCCCCACTGGGGATCTTTTTGACCACGCTTCCCGGGACATTCCCCCGGCTAGCCCGGGAAGCGTGGTTCAAATTGACCCCATGCGGGTATTGACCGTGGCGAACATCTGGCGGCCACCAAACAGACGTTCGAGCCACAGTGACCACAGGTGGGTATTCACCGTGGTTCACTGTGATCTCGTAACGTCTGAAAATACCCACTGTTTATGTGCAGTATGCTGCATGTTGGTTTGTGTGAGTAAGTATGTAAAAATACTTTAAGGCAATGGCAAATCACAGAAAAAGTGCACATGATTCTGCAGAGCAAATAAATTCAATAATCAGTAAATAAAGATTTTCACTAACACGTTGGCACTGCAGCAGTAGTTGCTACAACAGTAATAGGAAATAATATGTAGTAGTTCTTCTGAAGGCAATAATTTGAATAGTGTTGGTCTCTTAAGCGATACCTTGTTTTAAACTGTCAGTTCTCACGATACATGTGATGGCAGCAACTCTGATACATTTAATTGCTCTATATTACCAAAGATTGGAATGCCTGTGATGCTATTTTGCAACCTGAGCATTCCAGTTAAGCACTGGGAAAGCTCTCTAACAAATAAGCTACTTTACAAGCTGTTAGATCATGCTGTAGCTGAGGCTGCAGTTTGATTTTTTTCACCATAAAGCCAGGGCTAGAATTGACACCAGAGTAATTAGATGAGTTTCCAGATCTTGACTCATCAAGCAAACTGCTGTGGAGTATGTGTGTGGGCCTACTACTGGGAGTGTGGGGATACAACGGAGGAGGGGAATTCTGAAGGATGAAATTAGAGTGACCTTGTAGCAGTGCCCTTGCTCTTAGTCTTTCCACTGGATAAATAGTCAGCATTTGGCAGGGCTCCCTTGTCAGGAAGGATGCATTGACATCACAGTCCCTCTAGCCTATGGGTACTTTCACCGAGACACTAATACAGAAGGAGGGATAGAGGGAGGGAGAGGAGGAACTGGGAAGATGATAGAACAGGAAGACTGTTCCAAATTGATGACAAATTTGTCAACGGTACAAACAAGGCTTTTCTGTAACAATCTAACCATCAAGTGCTTTTGAAGATTTGTCAGTATTATTGAGTTAATTTGCAATTTACTTTCCTGAGCAATTAACCCTATGATGTGACTTTCTCCACATGCATATTCATATATGGGGGTGTGTGTGTGTGTATTATTACATTCGGGTACTTCAGTAATGTGTAATTTCTATTTCTTGTTTTTGTCTGGAGGCCTCTCATATTACATTTAGATTGTATCCTTTATCATCCCAAATTGACATTTATGCTTTTACTTCTATTGTTTGCCTAGCTCCTCTCTGGTATGGATCAACAATTTGTTTTAATCTATGTCACTTCTCTTATCTCCCTTGACACAGAGATGCAGTCATTTTGCACTAGCGTATGCCTACAGAGGTTGTGTTAGCAACAGTGCAGTGGGCTTTTTTTCTCCCGTCTAAAATGCTGGTGGATTTTAATTGCTTTTCCAGTTAGTTTATAAGAATGCAGAGATGACTGAATGTGCAAGAACAGTTTTGACAAAAGTAATGGAATGCTAGTGCCTATGAATAAATAAATCTGATTTACATAGAAGAATATGGTGGCAATGGATAGGAAGTCATAGAATTCAAGCAAATTATGGTTTAAAGATGAGTTATTCCTTATTCTTAGCGGGAGGGCTGTACTAAGCAGAAGAGTACTGAAATATGACTCTGGTACTGAGGGAAGCCTTCCCTCTGTTTTCTGTGCTGCTTAGCCTCACTAATGCTGTGGGGGGGGTGGGGAATTGATATTTTTTTATTTATTTATCCTATTCTTTTTCCATAATGCTTTTAGCTTAAAGGATGCAGCCAGATGAGATGCAGCAGCCTGATACCTGTGCGGCCTCGTGGTGGGCAGTCGCTGCTGCTACACTGAGGGGCTAATGTGGGGAGCCAGGCAGATGGTTGCAGGGAAGTCGGTTGGTTCACTGCCAGAGCTGCTGCCATGGCTGGGGTGGGCTGTGGCGCCAGCCACAGGAGCCAGCACCTGGCCCTGCCTCGGCCTGACTAAGATCCCACCACCCAGCTCTGTTGTGGCCGTGTGCAATGGGCGATAGGCGCCATTACGCCGCCTTGAGCAGTCTTACCCCATGTTGGGTTTGGCTGCTCCGTGACACGTCCTCGCCACCCTGGGACTTGGGGAGCTGCCGAGTTGCAGGAGGGTGCGGGATATAAATGTTTTGTAAATAAACAAATAAATAAATATCTTTTTGGCACCAGCTATATGATGCACTGCATCATGTGGCCTTGCTACCCAGAGTGGGGTAAGGCTGCCCAAGGTATGGTAGACTCCCCACTCTGTCTTGTGTGGGTTCACCCAAAAATTCTAGTTTAGAAATAATTCATGTGAAATAAACAAGTGATGGCTAGATTTCAAAAGCCTACATTCTTCAAGAAACTAATCTGTCTGTTGATTTCTTGGTATGGATTCCCTCTTCCCTCACCCCTGAAATATTAGCTTTATTTCCTACTTCTCTCTCTGATCAGGAGGCTTCTTCCTAAATGTGACTGTTCAAAAACTATCAGTCAGGGTTGGCTCTACTAGTCAGGGCTCTGGAGCACCCAGGAGCACTGCCACTACAGCTTCCCTCCAACTCACGGATCTGGCTTTCTGCCATTGTCCATGTGCATGCGCGGTGGCAGAGTCCAGAGATAATCACTTTGCAGGTGTTTTCTCACATGCTGTGCATGTGCAAGGCAGTTGCTTGTGGACTCAGCGGTCACACATGCACGAGGACCAATGGTGGCAGTTGCAGCCATCATGCATGAGCTGGGGTCAATGGCAGCAGCCAGGTCAGTGATTTTGGGGCTGTGCAGGCCAGGACAGGGGAGTGAGGCCAAAAGATCATGTGCGTGAGGGAGGGCAATAGCAGTTTTGCCCATATTTTGCCTATATCACACATGTTAAATTGCATATAGGGACAGAGATGGGGGTGGGGGGCTGGGGAGATGGTCCATAGATTCCTATTCAGGAATTCAGTGAATTAGAGCAATTTGGGGGTGATAGAGCCACTGCCCTAGCCAATACGTGGAAGAAGAGGGCACTGGGGTGGGGGAATCAGAGCTTATCTAAAAGCATTGCAGAAACACATTCCTCTTTCTGGTATCATCTGATCAGGTAAGACAAAGAGCTACTCTATTTTCCTTATTAATTTTTTCTGATACGGCTTCTAAGTTGAGGGAGGAGGGGCAGCTAGTCCTACATGATTGTTCTTCACTGTGCCCCTTTTAAAGCTGCTATCAGTTGTTTTGGATAGGGGTGGGCATCTGGAGGAAATTGCAGACGCTGTTGCAACCATTTTGGAAAAGAGGGCACATGCGCAGAATGGTCCAGCAGCCGCTTTGCACACGTGCGATGAGTTTCTAGTTATTTTTAGTAGATTTTAAACCAAATCTTCAACGGCCACATTGCCACTGTTGCGGTTCGATACAGATTAATCTGTAACATCCTGTTATGAGCAGTTATGGATTAATCAGAGTCGTTAATGCCCACCCCTAGTATTGGGGTAGAAATTTAGAGTTGGGGATTTAATTCTCAGAGTGGAGGGAGAAATCCTGCTTGATTTCTCATTTGGTGCCCCTTTTAAAGTTGATTAAGAATTGTTTTGGGGAGAAACAGATTCTCAGCGTGGGTGGGTTGTGGGGGCTGTTCCTGTTTGATTTTTTCTTGGCTGTGCCCCTGATAAAAATTGTTTGGCAGAGAAATCCTAGTTTGTGTTTTAATCCTGCATACGGGGGAGGCATCTCTTGATGCTGATGCTCCTGCCAGTTATCGACCGGTCTCTAACTTTCCCCTTTTAGGGAAGGTTATTGAACAGGCTGTGGCATGGCAGCTCCAAGAACATCTGGACCGCATTGGTTTCCTTGACTCCTCTCAGTCCGGGTTTCGGCCTGGATATGGTCGGAGACTGCATTGGTGGCCTCGGTTAACGATTTCCATCTGGCGTTGGACCAGGGTCGTCAGACATTACTGGTCCTGCTGGACCTTTCAGCTGCGTTCGACACAGTTGATCATGAGGTGTTGGTGATTCGCCTGCAGGACCATGCCGGGACTGGCGGGACGGTCTTGGACTGGTTTCGTTCATTCCTGGCCGGGAGAACTCACCGGGTTGTCTTGGGGGAGTATATGTCTTACCCCCGGGACCTCACGTGTGGGTTCCGCAGGGTGCCATTCTTTCCCCCCTCTTGTTTAACATCTATATGCAGCCATTAGGGGAGATCATGGGAAGGTTTCAGGGCATACAGTGTCATCAGTATGCTGATGACACTCAGCTCTCCCTCTCCTTTTCCATCGACCCAGGCCATGCAGTCTCTTTATTTTCCCAGTGCCTGTCGGCTGTTGGGCCTTGGATGAGGTTGAGCCATCTGCAGCTGAATCCTGACAAGACAGAGGTGATGTTGGTGGGTGAGGGCCTGGGGGGCCTGGGAGTGGTTGAATCTCCTCTTGTGTGTGGGGGGGTTTGCCCTCCCATGGTCCCGCAGGTATGGAGTCTGGGTGTGCCTCTCAATTCATGGCTCAGCCTGGAATCTCAGGTTGTGGCCGTGGCGGGGAGTGCGTTTTGGCAGTTACATCTTGTCCGGCGGCTTCGGCCATATCTCTCAGACTCTGACCTCGCCACTGTCATCCATGCCTTCATCACCTCGAGGCTGGATTACTGCAACGTGCTCTACGTG
>QEPC01005568.1:1201939-1259663 GCA_003113815.1 Sphenodon punctatus | reverse complement strand
TTTCAATGGGGACACAGCGCCCCATTGAAACCAATGCAATAAATCCGGTACCGGTATACCGGATTTAAACCGGGAATCCGGTTTTCGGGGAACCGGTAACCGGTAAATCCGGTAACCGGTAATGGGCCCGGGGTCCCACCACTAATATCAACATTATTACACTATTTCACAGTTTATCCATATCATCCCATCCATATGCTCCATCCCTGCTGCCACCAGGGAAGGAACCCATCAACTCCCCCCTGCCCCTGCTCTCACCAGGAAGAGGGGACCTATAGTCCACACACTTTACAATAATACAACGATCTAAATGATATCAAAATACACATTTCTTCTACAAAATCAATTTCACATAACCCTTCCATTCCTCACCTAATTCCAAAATCCCCCCCCCCATCCTGACCCCACCTCACCCAGTACCTTCCCCTGCTGCCATCAGGGGTTGGTGCTGCCCCCCCAAAGAAAAAAAACACCATTAAATATACCCTTCACCCAACACAACCTCCTCTCCCCCAAACCCGACACAGAACAACTCTTGAATGGTTCCGCTCATTCCTGACCAAGAGAACCCAGCGAGTGGTACTCAGGGAGTGTTTTTCATCATACTGAGACCTCGTGTGTGGTGTCCCGCAGGGTTCGGTGTTGTCCCCCCTCCTGTTCAACGTATCTATGCAGCCTCTTGGCGAGGTGATCAGGAGGTTTGGCGTACGGTGCCACCAATATGCTGACGACACCCAGCTATACCTCTCTTTTTCAACAGACCCAGACTCTGTAGTCTCCGTGCTTACTCGGTATCTGACGGCTGTGGGGGATTGAATGAGGGCTAATCGACTGAAGCTGAATCCTGACAAGACAGAGGTTTCTTCTACAAAATCAATATCACATAATCCTTCCATCCCTCACCTAATTCCAAAATTGTCCCCACCCCGCATCCTGATCCCACCTCACCCAGTAGCTGAATCCTGACAAGACAGAGGTGATGCTGGTGGGTAATAAGGCAATGACGTTAATGGCCCCCATCATTGATGGGGTCTGTCCTCCATTTGTTCCCTAGGTGTGAAATCTGGGGGTACTCCTCAATGCGCAGCTCCGCCTGGATGCTCAGGTGGAGGCTGTGGCGAGGGGTGTCTTTCGCCAACTACATCTGGTCCATCAGCTTAGGCCGTATGTTTCGGTCTCCAACCTGGCCACCATCATCCATGCTTTCATCGCCTCGAAACTAGACTATGGTAACACACTCTACGTGGGGCTACCCATGGTGACAGCCCGGAAGCTGCAGCTGATGCAGAATGCGGCGGCTTGTCTTTTGATGGGACTGGGCCGCCAGGAGCACATTACATCAGTGCTCTGTTCTCTGCATTGGCTGCCAATAGTCTTCTGAGCCCGATTCAAGGTGTTGGTTTTAACCTATAAAGCCCTAAACAGTCTGGACCCTGTCTATCTGCGGGACCGCCTCACCCCCCGGGTACTGGACCGGCCCCTGGGGTCATCGGGGGATGCCCTTCTTGTGGTCCCCTGAGTTTTCCGGGAGGGGGGAGCATGCAGGGGAGGGCGTTCTCAGTGGCCGCACCAAGACTGTGGAACTCCCTTCCGGTGGGGATGTGTCTGGCCCCGGACCTTCCCTCCTTTCGAAAAAGGTGTAAGACTTGGCTGTTCCATCAGGCATTTGATGGGGAAGATGGAGAGAGGGATGGGAGGGGGGAGTGGTATGTTTTTATAATGTTATGTTTACTCAGGGTGGCAGAGAAAGGAGGAATGACTCTGAGTTAAAGGCAGATTCCACCACAGTGCCACTATATGACTCTACTTCCCTTGAGCACCCTAGAGGTTTTGAGGGGAAGTCAAGCTGCAAAAACAACAAGCAGCACACTGAGTGAAAAAAATGAGACAGGGGTGAGCCCCCTGGGGAGGGCCAGTGCAGCTACTACTCGGGTCAGCAGGGAGTGAGGTTGTCACTTGAAGAACGCCAAAGTAAGGAACACTGTCAGCTTTTAAGGAATTGACGTATTACATAGTAGGAGTTTTACTTCCACCTGGGTATCATGTTTGGGGTTTCTGGGTGTCAGACACTGGGGATCTACGAGCAAATCACGTTGCACTGCCTGTTCCCAGTTTTCCTTCTTTCCAGATGACTGTGGACTAGAGGTATCTTTATTTTCCATTCCTTAGTTGTTTTTAACCTTAGTATCTTATATCTGGACTTATAGGTCTTCACTTATTTTCAGGCTCGTAGACTCTCCAAATACTCTGTCACCAGTGCTGCATAAATATCAAGCTCAAGATAAATATGAAAAACACATTCATAATAGCGTTTAGCCAACAGTAGTCTCTTGTAGCTCTCCTGGAATGTAGATCAGTATTTCTCGCCCAACCACTATAAAAAAAAGAAGAAATAGCACAGCTGTTGACTCTACATCCACACCAGAATTCAATAAAGTCTTCTCATTCTTAACACTCCTCTTGAGGCAGTGGGGTCTGCACTAGCTACAAATTCAATGCTGTGACTAAATTACATAATTAGACCCACTAAGGTTACACATTTTTCTGAGAATCAGAAGTTTTATAGATGATAAAAAAGTAACTCTCTGCCAAGAAAAACAAGTTCTCCACTTTACTGATAATGACTTTTCAAACATTTTTAGAAGTTAAATGCATTTTCAATGTGTTTTATAAATGCCAAGTACTGTGTCAACCCTGTCAAGGAAGTTTACATGGTCTTTTACATGAATAGCACATAGTATGGTGCCAAGTTTCAGGGTACAGTGAGGGTTCACACCTGGGGAAAGGACCCCTCTAATATACAGAACATAACCCCATTGGGTGATGGTTCCTACACACACACACACACACACACACACACACACACACACAAAACCCGCGTCTGGTGAGAGCAGCAACACAGATGCCCAAAAGCCATTTGCAGCTCCTGAGCCACTATTTCCCCACCTCTGATCTAGGCCATCATCTGTCCTTGAGCACATGGCCTCCTCTCACTTCCCCTGAGCTCAGTCTTTTTGTGGTTGATGGTAGGGACTAGTTCCATGGGCCAGATCCAGGAACTGGAAAGTGACCAAACAAAAAAACAGCCACAGACTGTGTTTGGCCCATGAGCTGAAGGTTTCCCATCCCTGCTATGTGTGTTTACTGTTTAGTGCTAACTATATTTCATCATCTCTGATATATTGTCCAGATGACATGACTTCCTGGATTGGAATTTCTAAGGGTACTCTAGTTCTTGTAACAGGTGTTGTCAGGGGATTCAGACACTTAAGTGTTATCAACCGTAGGGGTGTTTTGTCCTTTTGCCAGGTTTCTAGGTTAAATTCCTTCATGTAGGTTTTGGAAATGTACTGTCCAGATATTTCTGTTTTACAATCCTAGTTTTAGGTCTCTTTATTTTGCTTTATTTTTATGTACGTTTGCTATGAGGTGTGGATGTCTGGCACTTTCAATTTGTGCTAATCTTTATCTCTGTGTCTTCCAGGATGTATTGATTTTAATCAATGAAATAAGCCAGGAAAAAGCTCTTGATTTAAACCATTATTTCTGTTTGTATTTCTCTTCCTAAACCAGAGGTTCACTTTCCCCATTGTAACCATTACAATATGCTGATACCAGGGGCCCTCCAGAGTAAGTGTTTTGTGGATCATGGTCACCGTGACAAGCAACCTCACTATTGTGTGTCAGACAGCTTGGGGAGATGGGACAAGTGACTGAAAAAGTGCCCGTTTCCCCCCATTTCTCAAAGCCACCAAGCTACACTGACAGCCATCTCCCAACACGTCCGCCGTGGGCCTCCAACCCCCAGAGTCCACCTAGTCCCTAGTACACTTGATCCCCCTTTGCAGTTTTCCACATTCTTCTCTCAAAACCCACCAGCTCACATCCAGTAGCAGCTGCCTCCACCCTTCATCCCCAGGCTTCCCGCACTTGTGCCCCCTCACATTTATTTATTTATTTGCAACATTTATATCCCACCTCTCCTGCCTAGGCAACTCAAGGCAGCTTACAAAAATTAAAATATTTAAAAACATACATAAAATATATAAAATACATAAAAGGGAGGCATAAAAGAAAATAAAAAACCCATCCTCCCCACCCACCCTCGCCCCCCCTTCCTCCCCCTCCCTCACCAAAGGCTTCCCGGAACAGCCAGGTCTTGCACTGTCGCTGAAATGAAGCAAGGAGTGTGAGAGCCACTCCCTACACTACGTGGCTGAAGTGAAGCCGGCTGGACGGAATGTCTGGCGGCGGCAGCTGCTAGTCCTCCTCCGAGGGCAGCAGGCTGTAGCAGCAGTACTAGCCACCACCAGGTGGTCCCAAAACTTCCCGCGGCATGGGGAGTGAGTGGAGCTCCTCGCACCGCATGATCCACAGGCCTGCCTCCTTCTGGCTTCGTGGACTCCTGTGCTGCGTGGAGGAGTTGCTGGCAGAGTGGGCGGCGGCCGCAGCAGGACAAAGCAGAGCTCAGCTGAGCGAGGAGGCAGAGAGGAGAGAGCCGGTGAGCGCTCAGAGCCCCGGGCGGCAAAATAAGGAACAAGATGCGTTCCGTATCAATTTGATACGGAACACAACCTTTTAGGGCTTGATACAGGACAGTTCCATAAAAAAACGGAACAGGTGGCAAGCTTAGCAGGGAGGGCAATTCACATGAGCAGCTCCCCCTCCCAGTAATCTGAGGCGGACATGGGAGCTGCTGTCACAGGCCCGCCCACACCATGGGTCAGCCAAAGATCTGTCCGTATAGGACAAGACCTCCAGACCCCTGATGCACAGCAGGCCTGGGCCCCTGGCCCCCCAACATCTGATGGGGGGACCCAGAGGTGTGCCCTCACCTGGCCCAGGTGCACACACTCAACAGCTGATATGGGCCTCTACTCCAGCCCCCCCCCCCCCCCCCCCCCCCGATCAGGTGTTTGGCAGCCAGGATAAGCACGCTCCTCTTGACTCGATCCTCAGACTTTGTGGTAGGGCTGGGTGGGGCCTAAAAGATGGGAGGGCGACTGTTAGCCTGGTTTAGTCTGAGTGACTGGACCTTCACCGGGCTGTGTCGCATTAGAACTAATGCTGCCTGGAAGCAAGCTGGTCTACATTTCCCAGCATACTTCCAGACCAATTTAGGAGCTTGCTCAGAAAAATCTCCCTCAAAAGTTAAACAAACAGCGGCAGAGTCCAAACTACAGCAACGCGTCCAGGTCCTCATGGCTTTTGGTGACTGCCCCCCTTTCCCAGCCCCATTAACCCTCTTCCCTGCCCCCCAATCCTTGGCCACTGCTGCCTACATCCCTTCCTCAGCCCCCCACTTCCCTCTGCCCCTTCCTGTCCTTCCGAATTTGCACGCATTCACCGAGGTTCTGAGTGCCGTCCCGAACGCTTGGGACCAGCACTCAGTACCTCGGAAACACTCGCAATAGTTTTTTCCATATTCAGTTCATCCCTAGTTTAGATTTTGGTGTATTCAGAAGGACAAGAAAATCAGGTCTGCAGCTGGGGGGTTAGCATTAAAACGTCTGTAGGCCAGTTTGGCCAAGGGCCTGAAACCTAACACCTTATCCAGCCAGTTGTCAGTAATTGCATTGCAAGTGTGTTAGGTCCTAAGCTGAGTGAGAATTGGATGTCGCACATCTGCATATTAGGTGATTTCTAATGTCAGTGAGATTGCTTTCCTGGTAGTCCGTAGCTTTCCTTCATGGAACCAAAATGTGGTTCTACACACATTGAGTTGTCTCCACTGGAGCCAATGTCTCCGTCTCACTCAATTTCTTATCATAGAACATTCCATTCCTCATTGTTATAATACTGCAGGAGGGCATTCAAGTTGGTGCACTCTTTTCACAGTAAATTTTCCATAAGGAGAAAGTAGTTATTTATTTGTGTCGATTTTTATCCTACCCTTCCCTCAAAAAGGTTCAGGCTGGGCCTAGCTTTCATACCCAAATGTAGGGCTGCTACTTCTTCCTCCGTTCACTCTTTCACAAGACAGTACCATGTTAACATTCACACCATCGTAGAGACTGCTTTTGGTAAACAAATCTTTCAGTGCGGGGTGCGTTCTATCTTGTGGAGACTCTTCAATGCTGAAGCTGTTGTTCTCAATCCAGTGTTTCCTGCCCGGTTTTCAGGATGCTGCTCTTGTACATCCCAGAGTCAGGACTGCTGTCTAGCGAGCTGTGGAGACAAAAGAAATATGCAAAATTTCAGAAATCCACCCCTCACCCCCTTTGTTTTTCAGTTGGAGTTGATTGTTCTTGCAATCTGCCTATGGCTTTAGATTGCTGATGATTAGATTTGGTTCTCCGACTGGGAGTTCATTCCAGTTGAATAGTAGCTAGAGATAGTTAACTTTGGAACTGATCACTTGGATATTTAGAGAAAGGGGACTCTCATTCTGCCTCCCGCTGATTGAGTAGGAGATCACCCCAGAGTCAGGACTATTGTCTAGTGAGCTGCTTAGGAAGTAAATATACAGGTAAAAGATACAGTTTTCTTTTCTATGCTGAAAGATGACAGAAAATTGGGAAAATGACAGTTTTACTGGAAATACACATTGCAATTATTTAGTGATTAGTTTAAAATGAGCAATCTAATAAATAAATGAGAATGGTAGCAGTAGAAACAAATGGACCCATAATATTTTTAATCAAACCTAGGAACTTTCACAGACGTCAAAATGGGTGTTTTTAAACAAGACGGTGCCACCAATGGCCACCCATCACCCACCCACCTGGCCACTCATTTAAAGGTGGCATAGGTGGAGGTGCGCTCCCATGACCCATCCAGCACCCTCCCATGGCCACTCACAGTGCACTGGAGGAAAAACCAGATTGTGCCTAGCTGACAAAGGCAAAATGGTGCTTGGGGGCAGGTGCCCACACGTCCCTGGCCGTTTGAACCAGGGCGCCCACTCATGCCAGCAGACAGGTCCGGAGCCCAGCTACCTCCCCGTCTCATCCCCAGCCCTACCGAGAGCTCTTAAAGGATTAATGGCTGCCTGTATGAGCCCCCACCCCCTCCTGCCTTGCTCGTTTAAAAACACCCAATATCTAAGGCAGAAAATATTTTGTCTATCTGGCGTTGCTGGCCTTACTGGTGACAGCCTTCTACTCTTTTTAGCCCTTCATTTCTATCTCCTATGAAGTGTATTGTTGTTATTGTTGGACTCACTTTAAAAACTGTAGAAGAGAATCTGCTGTCTCTTGGAAACAGAGAGATCCCGCCCCCTACACACACACATGCGCGCGCGCTGTAGGACACCCACACACAGCCCAAAGGAGGCAAGGCTAGGTAATACTGGGACCACAAATAAGGAATGGTATTTCTGGCTTTGGTAAAATGCTAGATTTAGTTTCTTTCTTTCAACTGAAGCAGACAACATTCCTGTCTCTTAGAATCTCATCAAGCCTTGAATAAACAACCTTACAGTTCTGGAGCTCTTTAATTTATGATCAAGTGGTGCCTTATTCTGTTTTTAGCATTCAGTGTCTCCTTGACCAGCAGCTTCGTATGCATTTTCACTAATGCATGATGTGATTAAATTTTAATTAGTTGGAGTAAAAAACAACAACTAGATGTATCAGCTAATGATATCTGAAAGAGCAAGTGCTTGATAATACATGGGTGACTTCAAATCTCAGTTGCTTTCATTTTTACATTTGAACATGCTGGTTGTGTTCAAATGTAAACAAAGTCATGCGGTGTGGGAGATTTTGAAATTTTATATTAACGTAACCCAGTTGAAACAGTAGTGTTAGGACTTCTGTGCTGTCTTAACATTGTCTTAGTTTGGGGTCGTGGTGCTGTTGTATAAGAAAAACCTCAGCTTTACTCTGTAAATAAAATACTGTAATTCTCCTGGAGGCCATGCAGCCATAATCAAACTTCATGTCCCTTTCCATAATAAGAACCTGATATTGTGTTGGGATGCATATACCTCACCAAATACATTTTGAGTTGCCAAAGCCCTACCTCCTTGGCCAGTAAGCCTCATCCCTAAACAAACAAGCCCCACCCCCCCCCCCCATGAACTTACACGCACGTAGTAGGTGGCCACTGACGCATTGCCAGAAAAGAGGACACACATTTGCATGAACTTTACATATGCTGTTTTATACTAATTTATGCAAATTTGTGGTGCAGAGGGCAGGGCCAAGCCAACAGTAGGCAGAACCAACGCAAGGAGTTCCCAGAGTTAACACTGAAGGGAGATTACAGCCCCCACCCCATCAAAATGCAGCTTTACTCAGCCCAGGGACATGTGGGGTTTCCTGCCACCTCCTCCCCCATGGGGTCAGGAGATTCACTCCCATGTCCCTGACACCATCCCAAGGCAGCTGATTCCCTCCTTGCATGGATACCACCTGGATAGGACCCACCACTGGCATAAGGCATGGAGCCAGTATGTGCCCAGCCAGAGGGGATTTCCCACTTGGTGTTCTGAACTGTGCTGTCGGGTGTTCTCAGCCACCTTGTTGCACCCCAGAGGTGGCTGCTTTTCAGCGTGGGGAGAGCAGTCTCTGCGTAGCCTCTTGGGGAAGCTGTATATAGCTACCCAATTCTGCCCCAGAAGCAGCTGCATGTCAGTGCTGGGTAGGCAATTCCTGTGCTGCATGATGGTGGGACTAATTGCCTTGCTGCACTCCAGAAACTCAGTGTGGGGTAAGCTGTAGGAAGCTCTCCACAATGCAACCATTCAGAGAGACCCCCCTGCCCCTCCCCCAAGCCAGCCCCATCTGGCCAAGCAGCTGGGCACAAGGCCAGAGCCTAGGACTGTGAGGAAGGGCAGAAGGGATTGGGACAGTCACAGACTGCTCCATGGTGCTCCAAACTCACCACACGCAACCCAGCAGAACAAGGGGACTATGTAAACAGCAGTCAGCAGAGCAAGGGGATGAGGGTCCCAGAACCCCAGGCCCAGTGTCCCCACTGCCCCAAAGTCCACGGCTTCACTGCCCAGTGCCCCTGGTGACCCCTTCCCAGCCAACTGCCCCGCTTATGTTTTTGGTTGGGGTCCATCCCGGGGACGACGGGGAGCCATCAGGAAGGGATTGCAGCTCCGGCTCGTGGTGGGGAAGGGACAACACGAATCTGCTGCTGCCTGTATCCACGCGCTGCCACTGCCTCAACTCACTCTCTTGCTCGCTGGTGCTAGCCTGCACGGCTACGCCTAATGTGCATGCGTGACGAGTCAGGCATCAAAAAAGCCCGTCTGCTGGCCGCAGCTGCACTCTCTGAACTTTCACCCACGGTGTCCGTGAGTGGAAGTGTAGCGAGCACAGCTGCGGCTGGCCGGCAGTGCGAGGAGGGATGGAAGGGGTAATTGCAGCCGGCCGTATGGTCCAGTTCCCCTCCCATCCCAGACAGCACAAGCTGTCAGAAATACCAGGAAGTCTGGGACAAATCCAGACCTATGGCCACCGTAGCGTGCGCGCACACACACGCACACGCACACACACACACATCTCCAAGTGCATAAGGAGAAAGGGAAGCTCTCCTGCTTATTGTTCAGCTTAGGCCATTTTTAAAGAAGCATGGCTGGGGGCGGGGTCTGTGTGTGCTGAGTGGGATGGCCACGGACCACCCACCCACGTGGGGAGGGATGCAAATGGGCCATGGATGCATGTGCACCCCTAGTCCCCCCACATGGAGCAGCCTGGATTTTCCTCTAATGCTCTATGAGTGGCTGTGGGTGGTCCATGGGTCACGGGAGTGCCCCCCCCCACCATCTTCAGACAAGCAATTGGATGCATGTGGAATGGGTGGACCTGCGTAGTTGTGTCTCGTTTAAAAACGGCCTTAGTTTCTTGTCAGTCCATCATCGCCACATTGTCCTCTCAAGTGCTTTTCCTAAGAGGCAACCAGTAAAAGGGTGCATTAGGGTTGAATACTGGTGTTTTTGTCTTTCTCTCTTGCAAGAGGGACAGGGTGACTCAGCACTAGGGATGGGCATTACAGATTCGGATTAATCTGTAACTGTCTGAAAACGGCAGTTATGGGTTAATTCAAAATTCACAGTGCTATTATCACACCAGTGCTCCAAAGTCTGCACTGGCTGCCTATAGCTTTCCGGGCACAATTCATGGTCCTGGTTTTGACCTTTAAAGCCCTAAGCCATCTGGGCCCCACATATCTGAAAGACCCCTGTCCTTTCATGCCCCTTTGCAACCCCTACAGTCAGCCAGGGGCACTCTCCTGTGGGTTCTGCCTGTTACTTTTGTCTGTGGGGCGGGAGTGTGCAGGAAGGTGTTCTTGGTTGCTGCCCCCATTTTGTGAAACTCCCTTCCCCAGGAGGAGGTTCATTTGAGGCCAAGCCTGGAGGTGGTGCAAATTTTTTTTTATTTGAAAGAGCATTTGGCAGGCAGGGATAAATAGAGCTTGGGTGGGCTTTTGGGTAAAGTTGTAGGGGAGGGAGACAGTTTGAGGGGAGACGTGTGTTTTTATGGTTGAATTTTATTGTTTTTTATTGATTGTGAGTTGCCCTGAGCCTTATGGAAAGGACAGCATATAAATTTGAAAAAATAAATAAATTATGGATTTCCATATTCACTGATCCATATTTTCCCATTGACTTCAATTGCAAAGTTTCTTATTGACTTCAATGGGAAACCAATTTGCCATTCATATCAGTGGGAACTGCCATTGGGGCTACGCATCTGGTGCTAACAGAACAATCAGTGTTTTTAAATGGATGGGGAGCCTGCCGGAGCCCAGAGCAACTCCGGGGTCCCACTCCCACACGCACCAGTTACCAGTTGCACCCCCACACCATACCATACAGTCGCAGTAACTCACCCAACGCTCTAGGGTGGCACCTGTGATTCATGATGCACAATGGGGCAGCGGACGGACGAGCGCGGAGCTGCACCGAGTCTCCCTAACAGAAGGGCAGCAGTGCCATGTTTGGCCATTGCCCCAGGTTTGGCCGGCCTGTTTCGCGCGGTGAACTCCTGGATGTTGCAGAGCATGCAGGGCTGGGCTGGGCTGTCCCAGAGCAGCCGTAGCCTGCTTCAGGGCGCACATCTGGCAGGTGCCTTTTAGGTCGTGGATGGTCAACCCAGGGGTAATAGGGGCATCCATGGCCACCCGACCCCCGGAGCTGCTGTCTATCTGTTTACACCCAACATTCAATAGGTGGTACTTGTCAGTGTAAACTTTTTTTTGCACAAATGCCAGCTATATCACCCAGACTTGGCTCACTTATCTCTCCAGAGATCCTGGCAGTGATTGCTCTGTATGGTGGGGAGAACATTCAGCAAACCTGCCCAGCTAGGAAAGAACCTGCTTATTATCATTGTAGGGCTGAAGGTATCCTCAAAGGTCATCTAATCCAACTGCCAAATTGCACTTGGCTTGGGTGGTAGAGGGCTGGCAGTGGGGTGAGGGGTGGGGGGACTGGGAGTGGGCTGAGGGGGAAGGGCTGGTAGTGGGGTGAGGGGTGGGGGGACTGGGAGTGGGCTGAGGGGGAAGGGCTGGTAGTGGGGTGAGGGGTGGGGGGACTGGGAGTGGGCTGAGGGGGAAGGGCTGGTAGTGGGGTGAGGGGTGGGGGGGACTGGGAGTGGGCTGAGGGGGAAGGGGGTGGAAGGAATGAGGTTTTAGTTGTGGCAGAGTGGGAGATTTATGAGATTAGGTTTGGTTTTGGTGTTGGTTTAATTGTATTGTGGAGGCTGCAGGGGGAGAAGGATTTAGGGACAACCACCACAGCCTCTCTGGGAAAGAGAAAGATATGGGCTTGGAGGGAAGAATATGTGGGGAGTGGGGAGAAGACCACAGGGTGAGACTCAGGCATGCAGGGTGGGATGGTATGTGACTTGGGGTTTTGATGTTTTTATGTGTGTGATTTATTTGCATTGTGTTTCAGTATGTTGTTTTTATTGCATTGAGCTGCCCTGGCTCTTGGAGTCATGAGTTGACAAATAAACCCTGCCAAATTTTATTTTAAAATCTCAGATTTTTATAATAATCTCATGATTTTGGCAGCCAGACTCAATAATAAATTTAAAAATTACGCTGTGTTCAGGAGGACACAGAGTAGTAGTGTGTAAATAAGCAGAATTTATTAATGTATTAATGAGTCTGGCTGCCAAAATCATGAGATTAGCGTAAAAATAATGAAATTGTTGTTTGTTTGTTTTTAAAATATGTTTGTTCATAGCAGAATTTATTCGTATTTTGTCCATTGTGTAATAATAAAAACTGAATATTGTGTTAGTTGTGAATTGCTGTCCTTCTCCCAAGTATTCACTAGCAGAGTTAGTGCTCTGTGTCCACCCCTAGCAAGTCAATTGGAAAATTTGCCATTGAATTTAATGGGGAAAGTAATCCATAAATACAAATCCATAATAAGGAAATATGCAAAATTTTAGATAAAAATCCATAATTAATCAAAATCTATAAATCGATTCTAATTTCCGTCCCTATTCATCACCCAAAGAGGGACTGTCCCTCCAAAATAGGGACTTAGGAAGGCAACCAGGGAGATATGCAGACATTTTTTGAATCACTTAGGGAAATTTCTCTTCTTCATCTTTTAGATATGCACAGGTGACATCCTGCACATTTATGACATCTGTGTGTAGACTTTGGGCCTCGTCTTGTGACAAACTCAACTTCTTCCATTCCAGCTGGCTAACACAGGAGTGCATGACGTAGGCTCAGACTCTGGTGTGTCCAGGCCTTTTGACCCCTTAAACTGGTGACTTAGATTTGATCACATACAGTGTGATTAGGGTTTATTTATCTGTGGTTTTCAAATAAATAAAAAAGTATGCAAATTTAATTATTGAGAAAAGTTTAAAATAGTCTTTGTTTTGTTTACCTCTTTCAGAATACCATGTGTGAGAGAATGCAGTGGAATGGCAATAGCTTGTACACAATGTGAGGGAATGTTGCAGCATTTCGCAAGGTGTGGCATGCATGCCAGTGGAGTGAAAGGTATGTCACAAGTTGGTTGTGGCATGCCTTTCCCTTCACCGACATGCATGCTGCATTCATTCCACCAAATACTGCATTGCTTTTCTGGCACATAATCTCTCGGTAAGAGCAAGCGTGCCTTAGACACAGCCTCGCTCACAAGTTGTTATATTATGTTTTCCTGTATTGTGATATTTTGATATGCTTTTGTGTATTACCTTCATGGATTTTACCCTCCGTCTTGCACATTGAGTAGATATTTAAATTTAGTTGTCCACATGATGGTGTCAGGTCTTTTCCTCGATGGGTACAGTTTATTTTTAGCCCATTGATAGGAATAAAACTTTTATTTCTAGTATGTATGTACACCTTGCATTGTTCAGCGCTCAAATTTGTCTGCCCTCATGCCCATTCATCTGCCTTAGTTAGGAACTTATAAAGATCACCTCAGGTTTCTTTATTTTTGACTAAACAATTAATTTTGACACCTCAGTGGGTATGTTTATATACACCACTTGGGGGCAAGTGTTATGCTCACTCATACAACCCAGGAACCAGTAGGGCTGGGCGACCGAACCGAACTTCCGAACCGAACTCGAATTTCAGACCGAACCGAATTTCTGAACTCTGTTCTGTTTGCCCATCCTTAGTGGCAACACGCACCCAAAAACCTGGTTTTGAATGGCCGAACTTGATTCAGAAGTTCGGAATTCGACTGAACTTGGTCTGTTTGGTCGACCGAACCGAACTTCCGAACCAAACTCGAATTTCAAACCAAACCAAACCGAATTTTCGAACTTGAATTTGAAACGGAACCGAACCAAATTTCTGTACTCTGTTCTGTTCGCTCATCCCTAGGAATCAACCATGGAGGGAACATGGGTTTGCTGAGATTTGATTGGGGAACAATTTGTTCTGAGATTTCCCAGGGGAATATGGAGGATTCCTCTACAGACCCATGGGGCAGAGGAAAACATGCCACTGAATCCACATCTGTTCACTCAGCATCAGATGGGCTTCAGTCTTGTCAGTTTCACCTCCCCAAAGAGCAGTGCTGTCAGTTTTACCAGCCATCAAGTTTGCCTTGCAGCCCCACCTTTGTCAGTTTCACAAGTGGTTTGTTTTGCAGCTGTGAGAAGCCTTGAAAATTTCACAGATGGGGTGAGAGTGGAGAGGGAGATTGCTTTGCAAACCTGAGTAACCACCTCAACTGAGTTTCCGTTGCAACCCCAAGCTTTGTAAGTTTCATCAGGCTGGTTTGTTTAGCAGCTGGGAGCAGCCTCCTCCAATGGAGAGTTTGCCTTTGTAGTAAACAATGAACAGCATGAAGATTTGTTCACATAACTGTGAACCATGTGGGAAATTGATCCTTGTGTTAACAGTATAATATAATCCCAAGATGGAACAGCATGAACGTTTGTTCATGCTATTCTACCTTGGGATGATGTTTCAATGTTACCACAAGGGTCGATTTCCCACATGGTTCACAGTAGTGTGTAGTCACCCAGTGTTCATCTTAGGACTGGTTTAAAACAACTAATCCATTTTCATGGAAATTTCTGCAAAAACGGAATAGCTGTTTATTTTTTTGATAAGTATTCCAATCAGAAGTAATTTCCGATCGGAATATCAACTGAATTTAAAAAAAAACAAAAAAACAACCCTATGCATGTGCAAAATGCCTGCTGTCCTTATTCAAAATGACAGTGATTCTGCCACTGTCATTTTGAATTAAGGCAATGACCATTTTGCAAATGCACGGGGTTGGTTTTTTTTAAAAAAAATATTTTAAAAATCATATTTTGTCCTGGATTAAATATTATAATAACAATAATAATAATAATAATAATTTATTACGTGTGTAGACAAGCCATCACACAACAAAACGAAACACAACAAAACGTTTTCCCCTCGTGGCACCCGAGGGGCAAACGCTTAACCTAGCCATGGAAAAGCATCTACGGACTTGGGGGCTCAGCTGATAGGTCAAATACAATGCAGGGGCTAGGGGAAGCTCATACAGGTTCCTAACCGATACCAGCGACGACATACCTCTAAGTGAGGCAGTCTCCTCCTGGGAGGAGATATCTGCCAACCTTTGAAAGAAAAGGGACCTTATTGCCCCAAATCCCAGGATTAAATATTGATTGTTCTGGTTTTCAGTTCGAATAGGTGAACTGGCTCGTTCTGCTTGAAAATCATAAGACTAGGAATTTCAGTTTCACACCTAGTGAAATAGCTGGTTAAAAAGGGCTGTATTTTATTTTTTTAGCAGCAGCTGATCACCCCATCCCAGTTAATTGTTTTTTTCATGATTTATACATTTATTCCAGTTTATATTTAATTTTTTAAATGTATGTTGGCTTTTTTATATTTCATTACTTAAAGTAATATAACAATACAAAAATAGTAAAAATATATATATATAATAGCAGCAAAGCAATAATAACGCCAACAAAGGTAGAGACAGAGATAATCTTGCATGAACCGAATTCTAATCCTAATGCTTGATAGAATTTAATATTATCAGAACTGATTGATGGATTCAAGAAAATAATCTTTTTCATCCATAAGGGAGCATCCCCAAGTGAAAAGAGAGAACATTTTAAAAATCTACCCAGATGTGGTGGGTAAGCTGACGGAGGTGGCGGCCCCCGTCATTGACGGGGTCTGTCCTCCATTGGTTTCCCAGGCTCAAAGTCGGGGGGTGCTACTTGATGCGCAGCTCCGCCTGGATATCCAGGTGGAGGCTGTGGCGAGGAGTGCTTTTCGCCAACTGTACCTGGTGCGACGGTTCCAGCCGTATGTCTCAGACTCTGATCTGGCCACCGTCATGCATGCTTTCATCACCTCCAGGTTGGACTATTGTAATGCGCTCTATGTGGGGCTACCCATGGTGACAGCTCGGACGTTGCAGCTGGTGCAGAATGGGGCGGCCCGGCTTTTGGTGGGGCTGGGCCACCAGGAGCACATTACACTAGTGCTCCGTTGTCTGCACTGGCTGCCAGTGGTTTTCCAGGCCCAATTCAAGGTGTTGGTATTGGCCTATAAAGTCCTAAATGGCGTAGGCCCTGCATATCTGCGGGACAGCCTCACCCCCTGGGCTTTCGATTGGCCCCTCGGTCATCCGGGGGCTCCTTGCTCGAAGTCCCTCGAGTCTTCCAGGGGGCCACACAGGGGAGGGTGTTCTCGGTGGCTGCACCACGGCTGTGGAACTCCCTGCCAGTGGGGGTCCGGCTGGCCCCTGATCTCGCCTCATTTCGACGAAGTTGTAAGACCTGGCTTTTCCACCAGGCGTTTAGCGAGGGTGATGGGTGAGAGTTTGGGTTTGAGTGGGGTGGGTATTTGGTACCTCCTTTTAAAGTTGTTTTAAGTGTTTTTATATTTATATGATGTGAGTCGCCCCAAGCTGCCTGAGGCAGGAGGGGCGGGATAATAACTTTTTAAAATAAAATAAATGTGCGTATCTACTTTGTTCTGCAACCAGCATTGGGTATCCAAATTTAGGGCCAGGTAAGTAAGTGGACCCCAACATTGCTTTCAACATTGCACCCAGATTTCTGGGTGTTCATGCGTGGGTGCTGCCCATGTAAATCCCGCAGTGGGAGGATGGGGTTGTGTGAATGCATGCTCCTGCATGCACGCATACACACCCACCTCCAATCCCCCATGCCTGGAGCAGCTGGAGAAAATGGTGGTTGCTGCATACATGTTGATGGATGGAGGTGGGTGTCGATAGGTGTGTGCCCGTCTCACCGTCCCCCCACCCACTGCACACGGACCGCAACACACACCGACCCCCCTGTGCCATGGCCCATCTAAAAAGGTCCAAAGAAAGAGAATATATTGAATCCTTTTACAGGGAAACCCATGTTGGACTAAGGGTAGTAATAGCTTGCAGGCAATAAGGGAATCTGTGCCAGTACATAAGAGTTATGATCAGGAGCGGCTGTGGGTTTTGATGTTGGAGGGGCACTGGGGCATTAAGGCCAGGCTGGGCTTAGGGGCGGAGCCAGGGGGATGGTAGATGGAGCCAGGGGGATGCTAGGCCAGTGGCATGGCATAACCCAGCAGCAGGGAGTTCCCAGGGTTAACATCAGATGGAAGAAAACACAGTCTACATGCACATCAAGCTAAAAAATAATAATTTATAAACCCAAAACACAGGGAAACACCCAAAACACTGGCATAACATCCAGAACACTGGCATAACCCAGCAGCAAGGAGTTCCCAGGGTTAACATCGAATGGAAGAAAAAACAGTCTACATGGACATCAAGCTTAAAAATAATAATTTATAAACCCAAAACACAGGGAAACACCCAAAACACTGGCATAACATCCAGAACACTGGCATAACCCAGCAGCAAGGAGTTCCCAGGGTTAACATCGAATGGAAGAAAACACAGTCTACATACACATCAAGCTTAAAATACACAGGGACCCATCCTTGTAAAGTACCCCAGGCCCCCAGCCTCTGCTCCCCGAGTCCCCCCTGTTTACTCCCCCCCTCGCATTCCCCAGTCTTGTACATCCTCCCCCCTTTCATCCCAGGCCCCCAGCCTCTGCTCCCCAAGTCCCCGCGCCACTCACCCCCCCTTACCCAGTGTCTCCCCAGGCTGGGGGCCTGGAATGGAAGGGGGGGAGGGTGTGCGAGACTGCGGCATGCAGGGGGAGGATGGATGCACCCTAGTCTCACATACCCTCCTCCCTTCCATCCCAGGCCCCCAGCCTCTGCTGCCCGAGTCCCCCCGCCACTCACCCCCCCTTCCTGTGTTTTCCCAGGCTGGGGGTCTAGGATGGAAGGGGGGGAGGGTGTGCGAGACTGCGGAATGGGGGAGAGGGTGGTGCACCCCCCATTCCCCAGTCTTGCACACCCTTCCCCCCACCATCCCAGGCCCCCACCCTCTGCTCCCCGAGTCCCCCCCGCCGCTCACCCCACCTTCCCCAGTGCCACTGAGGAAGGGGGGTGAGCGGGGGGGGAACTCGGGGAGCAGTGCCTCTCTGCTCCCCGACACCCCCCCTGCACGTTTACTCACCGTCGTAATCATGTCGGGCAGGCAGGCAGGCCGGCAGTTCAATGGAGGCGTTCGGCAGCGAGATGGGCTGCCGCGCGCATGCTGCGTAAGTTCAAGCATGCGTGCTGCAGCCCATCTCGCCACCAGAGCACCTCCACCAAACGCCCAGGTGAGGCTTTGCATTGAGCCCATAGGGCTGAATGCAAAGCTGCCACCAGGGAAATTTCATTTCCCTAGCGGCGCACTTGGACTGAACGCTGAGCCGCCCGGTTCACGTTCAGGCTAAGTTTGTCCCTTCTGGGACTCCAGGCAGAGGCGCTAGAGCGCTCACTGACTGAGCGCCCTCTGCCTCGCTGGTGAAATTGACATCGGAGCGCGGCATTCCGATGTGCCTCCGGCAGCAGAGACAGAGCGCTCAGTCAGTGAGCGCTCTGTCAGTGCGGCAGCGGCACCAGGGGGATGGGGGAGAGCGAGGGGAGGGCAATGCCCTAGGCGCCCCCACGCTACAGCCACCACTGGTTATGATAATGATGCCAGTGGGGAAAGAAAATACCTCTTAGTTTCACTGGAAATTGTATCTTAGCTTATATCAAACTGTGATATTAGCTTTTCTTTCTTTCTTTCTTTCTTTCTTTCAAAACCTGAAATTAGTAAAACCAATGTAGAGATATTCCCAAGATCCTGTAATGAGTGGAGCACAGAAATAATTTAGCTCATTAACAGTGTCTTAATCACAATCTCTATGCCCTGGTTCCACAGATTCTGATAAACTTCTAGCTTCTGATATACCTAAATGACTTATTTATTTTTATTTATTTTGTTAATTGTTGTTCTGATTTTCCCTTTACCCTCCAAATTGCCATTTCACACCAAGCCTTACTCTTTTTGTCCCCTGTCCCAGGGCATGAAATTTCAGATCAAACTCTGGGAGCAAAAAATAAAATAAAATCCAGTCACCAGACTTCAGGCATTTTCAGACAAAACACTCTCCACCCACCACACACCCGCGATACATGTTTCAGGGCTGCAGTGTTGCCCTGTGGGTGCCCTGTAACGTACAGTGGGTGGGAGGTGGGTGGGGAGCATCTTGTCTGAGCATCTTTATCCTGGGTGAAAACAGACATGACGCTAACCACCCTTTAACCACCCTTGGTGCTTATTTTTGCATGTTGCAGGGCTGTATTGGTGCCCTATGCAGCCCTGCAACATGCATAAATAACCACCAAGGGTGGTTAAAGGATGGTTAGTAGCATGTCTGTTTTCACCCCCTGATATTACACCATTCTTTCCCCACTACACCCCTGAACCAGTTGCCACCTCTGTTTTCTCGGTGCGAGTGGCTCCCAGGAGCCTGCAAATTTCGAGTCCTGCCCTATCCTTCCTGCTTCTTCTTAATTTTGCTTAAGAATATGTCCACCTTCTCTTATGGTAGTTTAAGATATTTTTTTTCTTAAGCTAAACATTTTAACTTCCTCACTTTTGACTGCTTTCCTCATTTTTAATGTATGCAATAAATTTATTTACTTTTCTTTTTAGAGACAGACCGTTACTGTTATGCAAGTGGTATACTTTATGGATTCACATATTTGAATGCATACATAATTGAATGCTCCATGTATGATTGTTTTGAGCATGTTTTCAAGATCGTTTGCTTTTTGATTTTAATCAACTCCAGAATCTGGTATCTTAACAAAAACACAAAATTTTGTGAGATTAGAATGAGTTTGCAAGAGTTGACAACTGTGTTATGCCACTTCCCAGCTGCTAACATGGATGAGCTGGGCACGTTTGTATTGCTAGACTGTAAAGGTATGAGAAATACTGTAAAGGTATGAGAAATGTGGAACAAAGTCCACTGTACATAGAATTTCACAATATGGGACTATGTTGGTTTTAGATGAGAAACAAAATGCAGGGGTAAAAGAGAACCTTCCAGAGATCATAGTTCTTCGAGGATTTCTACAATTCTCACTCTTGGGATCCTTTCCTGCTCCGCAGGCACCGGAGATCTTAATGCCATCGAGCAGTTTCCAGGCAAAATACCTGGAAGTATCTCGAAGTTGATGAAGGCTCCGCCCCTCCTAAACCCCTCCCATCCCGTTAAAAATTCAGGCTCAGGATTGCGCGAGAACGAGATTCTATAAATAGAGGGGAGGAGCCCTCACCATGTCAGTTCCTTCCAACTGCATCCACGTTATCAGTGTTGCTGTCAGTAAAAAATAATAATAATAAGTTTTCTTCAACCTGTATTTTGGATAAAAGAACATCTACTAGTGCAAAGTGCCTTAGTCCGTGGGGCTTGTCCGCTGGGCACCGCCCCGAAACCCACCTCGGGCACGGCAGATTATGCCAAAGCAGCCAGGTTTCAAGTGCTGCCGCTCCTGCCTGGCCACACTCTCTGTCAGTGACCCACATTCTGAGTGTTTGGCCTGTCTCGAGGAAATCCACAATACCCAAATGTGCAGGACCTGCGCTGCGTTGTCTACGCAATTCTGAAGAGTGGGAGCCCTTAGGCTCCAGGACATTCTAACAAAAAAGGCACTGCAAGGTGGTGAAGAGGGCCTCTCAGGTTCCCCACTGGGCACAAGGATCCGTGCTGAGCGGTTATGGAGCCAGCTACATCAACAGCACCAAAAGGCATGGATTCCACTCAGCTTGCCACAAAACCAGTGGCACTGCAGTTTCCCACGGTGCTAGGGCTGAAAACCCCAGTACCACACAGACACCTGCATCCAAGGACACTTCTCGCTCTAAAGAGCGCAGTTCCAAATATCCAGCTGAGGACAAAAAGGAAAAGAAAAGGAAGCCTCTATGAGAGGACTGTCAGTACCCCAGCACAGATTCCTCAGGTCTCTCATCATATCGTCGAGGTGGAAACTATTTATACTGATGATGAACTTAGTCCAACCCTTTCTGCGCAGGTGGCTTCGAAAGCTGAACAACCGGCTGCCATGGCAGCTGCTCAGATCGAACCCGTAGCGGCACCAGCCCATGACCATCCACAGGCGCTACCTCATACTCACCAAAGTGAGTACCACCAGTTACCGCCATTAGAGATCTCGGTCTTGGTCCAGACATGGGTCCCCTCAGCATCCAAGGTATCGAGAGTGGTCCCGCTGTAGGCTTAGAGACAGGTCTATCAGCAGGTGAAGAGATGAATCCCAGTGCAAGGATTTCGAGGACCCCTGGTACCACAAGGACCGGAGGACACCCCACCCCCACCCCCCGTTCCTGTTGCTCTCCCAGAAGGTTATGGAGATCAGGATTACCACAGGAGTCATGACTACCCTAGAAGGCCTCAGTATCATGAGGATTCTCACAGGTACAGATCTTGGTCCAGAAGCAGATCCCCACTGCTCTCCTTTTTCAACCCTGTCACTAACCCTGTTCTCACTGGGGCTACAACTGCTCCACCAAGGCGGTTCGTGCCACCAATCCCACCACATGTACCACCTACTGCAACAATCTCAGTACCAACAGATACAATAGTATCAACGGTACCAGACACTACTGCACCAGGCACTATACCAGCCACCATTGTACCAGGCAACACTGTACCATCTGGTGTACCCATCAAATTCATGGTACGTACTAATACCATAACCTCAGCAGTACCAATGGTTCCACTGGGTACACAGCCAGTACAGCCTCTGGTAGCCACGTTTTAACAACCTCTTATAGGCAATCCTCCTCCTCCACAACTAGTGTTGACTCAAACGGGAGTAGCAGTGGAAGCCCAAACAGAGGGGTCTACTTCCTCATCCCTCATACAAGAAGAGGAAGAAATTATTTCTCCACCACCAGCTGATGCGGTATCAGAACCCAACCTTGTACTTGCTATAGAGGATCCTAAGGTCTTTCAGGCTATGCTGCGTAGGCTAGTTACTGCTCTGCCAAAACTCCTACTCAGGTGGTCAGGAAGACACAGTCTTTGGCATCCTCGGCAGTGGGGAGTTAGGTCACATAATGTTCCCTATGTTCGAACAGTCAATGGAACTATCACTCTCTGTGGGGACCAAACCCTCATCTGCATACCAACAAATAAACTCGCAGATTCTCTTTATGCTATTCCCCGGAAAGGGACGAATATTATTTACAAACATCCCCCTCCTAATTCTTTGGTTATAGTTGCAGCCTCGCATAAAACCAGAGCAGGGGGCATTCAAACTTCACCATCAGACAGAGCGGGAAGAAGGCTTGACGACTTGGGACAAAATAATTTTTCCTCTGAAACCCTGACTCTTAGAGCCACCAATTATGCATCTGCTGTGTGGATATCAACATTGGCTCTGGTCCCAGCTTAGTATGACTATAGACCCTAATCAGATTGCTGCTATACAAAAAGAGGAAATGCAGATATCACAGTTTCAGCTTACCGCTAACATGCATATTGCTGACTATGCTATAAGAGGTATTGCATCAGCAATAACACTGAGAAGGCATGCCTGGCTCAGGTCTACAGCGTTAATGCCAGTAAATAAAACAAGAATAGAAGACCTGTCTTTTGACTCCAAGGGCCTCTTCGGTGCGTCCAAAGATGACACCTTGAAGTGAATAAAAGAGACAAGTCAAACCATTAGGTCTTCAGGAATCATTAGGGCACTAAAGAAAAAATACTATTCAGTCCCTGCCTCCTATTCTTACACCTCTAAGCAACGTTCTCCTTATTCCTATCAGAGTAGGAGATATTACCCACATCAGTCACAACCATAAACCTCTTTCTCCCAGCCCAGGAAGATATTCACCAAAGGAAAAGGAAGGCAATCTTCCAACTCTTCCTCTGGCCAGCCTTCTAAGAATCATTTTTAGCCAATCGCAAATCAAGAGAGCAGAGGAGGTTCTCACCCCTTTTAGCAACCATCTCCTGCCCTTTTATGATCCGTGGGCTGCCATCACTTATGATAGATGGGTTACGGAAATAGTACAATACGGTTATGCGATTTAGTTCCACTCCTTTCCCCGCCCCCTCCTCAGGGGCGCCCCTCACAAGACAGAGTTGCTTCATTCAATCGAAAAAATCCCTTTAAAAGGAGCGATAGAGGAGGTCCCCTTATCAGAACTAAATAAGGGGTTTTACTCTAGGTACTTCGTAGTCCTTAAAAAGGATGGGAGATTAAGGCCTATTTTAGACCTTAGGGAACTGAACAAATTTGTCAGAAAATTTAAATTCCACATGACAACCCTTCAGCTCATCTTGTTAGGTTTGCAGCGTGGAGGCTGGCTATCCTCTCTTGATCTTAAGGATGCATATTTTCATATTTCAGTTAGACCATCTCACAGATAACACGTATACTTTGTTGTAGGAGACCGACACTATCAGTACACAGTGCTCCTGTTCGGACTCTCCATAGCACAGAGACTCTTCAAAAAGTGTGTGGCAGTGGTCGTAGTCCACCTGCAGAAGTAAGACCTCTGGGTGTTTCCATACTTGGATGATTGGGTTCTAGTGGCTTGTTACAAACAAAAGCTAATGGAAGACATTCAGCTCACACTTTCAGTGCTGCAACAACTGGGTCTCCTAGTGAGAGTCGACAAATCACATCTCACCCCCATGAGCCGCTTGCAATTCATAGGAGCACTTCTAGATACACATCATGCCAGAGCCTACCTTCCACAAGACAGATTCATTAATGTTCACACAATACACACCTTACTTCCCAACAGCAACAGGACCGTTCATCATTTTCTCCACCTACAGGAGCTTCTAGCATCTACCACAGCAGTGACGCCATATGTGAGGCTTTACATATGACCTCTACAACAATGGTTGTGAAGAGCCTACTGCCCCACCCTTCACCCCCTCGGCAAGAGAGTTAGTATTCCGGAGGAGGTCCTAAACACTCTCTTTTTGTTGACAAACCCTCGACATACCATGATAGGATTCCCTTTTGAGCCTCCCCGCACAGAAGTTCCATCACAACAGATGTGTCTCTCACGGGATGGAGAGCCCATATGAGGGACCTCAGAGTCCACAGATTATGGTCTCCAGACAAAGAGGCCTTCACATAAATATGTTAGAACTGCAGGTCATCTGTTGGGCACTCAGATCATGAGTGTCTCACATCAGAGGAAAGAAAGATCATCACAGACAACATCACAGACAACACCACAGTTATGTGGTATCTCAACAAACAGGGTGGAGCTCGATCCACACATCTCTCGCACGAGGCAGAGGCATTATGAAAATGGAGCATCAAGCACAATGTCCACTTGCAAGCAATTCACTTAGTGGGACAGGACAATTGCATAGCAGACCAGCTCAGCCACCAACAAATGGATCATCATGAGTGGTCTCTAAACAACAGTGTCCTGAATGACATTTTTCAAATGGGGGGCACACCTACCTTAGACCTTTTCGCCACTGTAGAAAATGCAAAAATGTCACTCTAATGCAGTCGGCAGGTCATGCCCCAGGGTCTCTTTCAGAGGCCTTTATGATTTCTTGGAGTGTAGAATTCCTTTATGCATTTCCACTGCCCTGGTTCCAAACGCTCAAGGAGTTGGCAAGCGAGGTCAAAGAACTAACATACAGGCCAGACCTGCTATCTTGGCAACAAGGCAAAATTCTCCACGACGATCTAAAAATGTTACATCCCTGCGCTTGGTTGATACTTCCGTAGTGGAGGACCTGTCTGCTGAGGTTAGAGCAGTCATGCTGAGGTTAGAGCGGTCTACCAGAGCTTGCTATTCAGCCAAGTGGCTTCATTTCTCATGATGGTGTAACTCCAAGAACATACCATTGACTTCTGTGAAGATGGACCACATATTCAAATACCTTCTGCACCTTTAAGAATCAGGACTCATCCTTGCTTATATTAAGGTCCACTTGTTGGTTCTGTCTTCCCATTTAAGCTCCATGAAGGAAGACTTACTATTCTATCACCCCTTGACAACGACTTTTTGGAAGGACCTGTCGAATACATTACCTCCTGTTGCCCATCCAGGTCCCCAGTGGGATGTCAACTTAGTCTTGTCAAAGTTAATGGGTCTCCCATTTGAGCCTATGGCTTACTTGCTCAATTGAGAATCTATCTATAAAGACTGACTTGTCAGTCACTTTTACCTTAGCTTGTAGAGTGAGTGAACTAGCCACGCTAAGGGCTTCCTCTCCATACATCCGATTCTTCAAGGACAAGGTCTATCTCAGTACGGACCCTGCCTTTATTCCTAAAGTTATTTTCCCATTCCACCTCAATCAGGGCATTTCATTACCAGTCTTCTTCCCTAGACCTCATGCTTCCTGTGTGGAGCAAAACCTTCATACTTTAGATGTAAAGAGGGCTCTCTCCTTCTACATCAACAGGACAAAGCACATCAGAGCATAAGATGCCCTTTTTATTTCCTATGGGGGACGTGTTAGAGTTAAAGTTTCCTTTCCGAGACTAAGTGGATTCTCTTATGTATCCAGAGATCTTATCAAAAGGCTGGAAAGACGCCACCTGCTAACATAAGAGCCCATTCTACCACGGGAGTGGCTACTGTCCTAGCCAACTTCAGAAGTGTCCCAATTGTCGATAACCATAAAACTGCTTCATGGTCTCTTCATACCTTCTCAAAGCATTACTCATTGGATCTAGCGGCAAGATCTGATAACATACTGGGGAAAGCAGTACTGCAGTCACTTTTGGACTGAATCTCCTCGACTCCCACCACCTTTAGGTAGGTGATATAAACTGCTATTCACTCTCCCAAGAGTGAGAATTGTGGAGATCCTCGAAGAAGAAATGGAGGTTACTTACCAGTAACTCAGTTCTTCGAGAGAGCTCTGCATCTTCTCATGACCTGCCCTCCTTCCCCTGTGTCTCAGATAGATAATGTGATTTTTCTTCCTCAGGGGCGTAGCTTGGAAGGAACTGAGGCCTCCTCTCCTCTATTTATAGAATCCTGTCCTCGCGCAATCCTGAGCCCATGCTTTTAACGGGACGGGAGCGGGGGAGGCGGGTTGGAGCCCTCATCATGTTCTAGATCTTTCCAGGTATTCTGCCTGGAAACTGCTGATGGCATTAAGATCTCCAGCGCCTGCAGAGCAGGGAAGGATCCCGAGAATGAGAATACGTGGAGCTGTCTTGAAGAACTGAGTTTACTGGTAAGTAACCTCCATTTCTTAACTTTACCAAATCTTTTGTACATCATGCGTTCAAACCATTTTGGTTTTGCTATGCATTCCTAACTTATCAGATTGGAGAACAGCAAGGGCAGTGCCTAGAGAAGCAAAAGAGAAGTAAGTGCCTGTGTGTGGCAGGCCCCCATCACATATGTATTTGAAGATGTCATCATACCCAGTGGCATAGCTAGGTGGAAACGGGCCCTGGTGCACAAGATGGAATGGTCCCCCTGCTGGGACAATCCACAGCAATATGCATATGCATTCTACATGGGGGGGGGGGCAGGGGCAGGCATATGGGCCCCGGTGTGGCTGCACCTGCTACACCTATTATAGCTGCACCCCTGAATACCAACGAATCCTACACTGGTGGTGGTAGGGATAGGGAGGAACTGTAAGTGTTTTTTTTGCCTTTTCAACTGAAATCTGTAGCCCAACAAATTCTGAGGTCTCTGCCGCAGTCTGGATCAGGGGTCGGGAACTTTAGTCCCGTGGTGAAATGCGGCCTGTGACTAGTTTTTATTTGGCCCTTTTTCATTTCCTGGATCTTGCCCCTGAACCAAGTTCCTGCCAGTAGGAACTGGAAAACTGAGCTGAGAGTGACTGAGCAGAAATGAGGTCATGCGCTCAAGGATAGGGGATGGTTCCATTTCACCGACCCTTAATCTAGATCATCTTTTTCCTGAGAGCACCCTGATTTTAGACTTCTGCGTAGCCCTCAGAGCCTGTGCTAATTTTAAAGTGGCCCCAGGGAGAGAAAAGTTCCCCTCCCCTAGTCTAGAACAAGTGAGGACAAAAAGGATGACGACTTAGTGGGGAGAGAAGACTTGGAGCCAGTGGAGTAAACACAATCTAAAAAGAAAACAAACGTTTTTCCTGTTTTGGGAAAATTAAGGAAGGGCAGGAACCGTCCCCTTGGCCTTAGCTTTTAGGCATCCCCATCAACTCCCTTGTTATACTGCTAGTTGGAGGGAATGCAGATTGGGGGGGGGGGGAGAATCAATAGGTGATAAAGTAACTGGAACAAAGGCCTTTTTTACATGAGATGCAGATTTGCTGCGTGGGCATGAGTGGGTGCCCCCCGTGTGCATGCCACGGTGGGTGGGGGTGCGTGCGCGCTCCCGCGACCCATGCATCTCCACCCACCTCTGCTCATCACCCACTCATGGAACAATTCACCAAAACGGCGATTGCCCGTGTGTGTGGGGGGGAGGGGATCGGTGTGTATCCATCTGCACTTCCCCAACCCCTGCATCGCCCACACTGTCATGGTGCACACCGGTCCCCGTCCCCCCCCAGCCCATATGAAAAAGACCGTAGGCTCATAAGCAGCTATGCTAAGTGACTTTGAAAATGTGATTTAAGTGCTTCTGAATCCCCCCCCCCCCCCCCCCCCCCCCCCCCCCGCCAATCTCTGTCACGAAATACAAAAACCCTTGGTGATTTCAGTGTGTAAATGGCAATTCCAGTTACAGCAAACCTCTGCTTCATAAAACAGTGCTTCAGGGGAAATTCCCATTGAAGACAAGTGGCAGATTCATGTTTAGGAAAAATAGACAGTAAGATAAATAGAACCGAGTTTAGTGGATGAAAAATTACTTTGTTGGAAGAGAGCGGTTCTTTATACTATTTCCCTTACACTTTGAGAGGCTGTTATACCTGTTCACATGGGGGTGGGGGGAAATCTTCACTAGCTAGAAACCTTTTTGGTAACATTTATCAGGGATGTACAGTTGGGTGGCTGTAAAATAGTATAGTAACAATCTACTATGGAAGCACGATCATTGTGAGCAGCCCTGAAGGAAGTTTCTTTTACTACCCAATTAGTTTTTATTATTTTTTTTTCTTGTGAAGATTAGAAATATTAATTACCAACATAAACAGGAAAATGCAGTGTACTGAAACAAATGAATGCATTTTCATTCTCAGATTAAAACATTACTTGTAATTGTTTACAGTGAAATCTTCTTCCTGTGGCAGTGGTGTTGGTGAGGTTATAAACTTAATAAGTCCTGTAAAAGGAAACTAAAAAGTATATTATCTCCTCACTGTGGTGTAATCCACCATTAGTTACTGCAAGATTGCTCCATTTATACAGTATCTGTGTACTTATCAAACATTTACATGGCTCTTTAGCTATTGCCAAAACAAAAGAGCCATTATTTACCCACTGTGAAAATAGCCTCACGTTAGTAGTATTAGAAATCATTAGCTCTATTAAGTCAGTTATCAGCTATGTTAGCAGCTGGAAATATCCTGAAACTCAGGGGGGGCTCTGAAATGTTCTCCAGTCATTATATAGTGGATCACTTTGATTTCTTGTACACCAAAAACTGATTCTAATCAAATTCAGCCATAGGCATGGATAGAAGCTGACAAAATTGGTAGAAAAAGATTTATGGAACTTTTCTTTATTGCTTACGGCTGTGTTTTGTAGAAAGATAAGAGTGTTGTCCCTTAGATAGGAGCATGAGTGAACAGTTCAGCTATGCCTTTCTGTCCTCTTCATGCACCGATTCTCAAGACGACACTGTTATCTCATGAGAAAATACAGCCCAAAGCATTACAGATGTCTGGTACAAGCGGAACTCATATTAATGGTTATTGCTTAAAGAAGAGGCGTGCTCAGATCTGTTCGCCATGCCCTCAGGAAATAGCATTTTTTATTTTCTGAAGAGTATTGAAAACATAAAAGGATCAATTTTGTCTTGGCTTTGCTCTGAATGGGGTTAACTTTTTAAATAATATCTTAAGTGACAGGGTTAAAAAAGTTTTTTTTTAACATGACATGAAACCCCCTTTTTTCCTGTTAAAGATTGATATTTTGCACAACTTTTTGAAAAGTCTTTCTTTAAAAAGAAAAACTATTAATTGTTTTCAAAAACAGCCCACAAAACACAATGAAGTGAGTTTGTGGCAAATAATTCCCCTTTAATTTTATTCTCCACTCAGTTACCGTACCATGTTGTATTTCTTTGTAGATCTTTGTAGATCTCTGGTTTGTGACACAGTATGTGAAATTACTCTATTTTCTTTCTGTATTGTGTGTCTGACCACACAATCTGTGTGTCAGTATGCATATGATGTCTTTTTGTTTGTTTATTTGTATTTGTGTTTGGCCATAGCAAACGCTAGAGCCGTTTAATAAACAACAACAACACCGCTCAGTTACCATGAGTACAAGTAAACAGAGGTACATTTTTAAAATCTGAAATTTTACTGAGCTTAAAGAAAAATATAGGGTATGTATTCACCGATAATACTAACAAACACCAAATCAGGAGGAGGAAGCAGAGGCTACCTAAACATTATTTTTTATTATTATTTCTCCTTTACTTTCCATTTTTTCTTTCTAATATCTTATTCACCTCTTTAAATATGAAATGAGCAGGGTCTGATGGGAGTTCTACATCACTCCTGCTTGCTTATGCTGTGTGCCCACTTTTAACTTGGTGTGCTAAGCCCATCAGCTTTCAAACTGCCTCCTTCCTTGCTTGCTGGTTCCTTCTTTTCTTCATATACATTGGCTATCCTGACTCCCTCACCCCTGCAGAAAAGTATATGAATATTTCCTTTACCCTAAAAAAATCATCATGAACGTTCCTTCTATTGTTCCCATCTCCCTCTTCTCCTTTCTCTCTGAATTATTCATTGCCGGTGTCTTGACTTTCTCTCCATTCTGGCATCAGCCCTTAGTTCACTGTGCTCACAAAAGTCATTAATGGCTGATCCCTTTCCAAATCCAAGCATCTTGTCTTGTATTCTTCTTCATCCACACCTTTCTGCTCCCTTTGACTTCATCAGTCATTCATTTCTTCTTAAGCTCCTCTCCTCTCAGAGTCCTTTGCCATTTATAACAGAGTCTAACCAACCTCATTCCTCAAGACTCTTGAGGGCTGTTATGTATTTTCAAGGTACTGTTTGCTGGTGGATATCTTTGAGACATTGCCACTCTAACATGTATCCTACAGGCTACCCCCATGTCCACATGGGGCACTTCTCTTTGCAGTCTTTAAGAATGAAATTCACAGTCTCTGCAGTGCCCGTGTGCTTCTGCTAACATGAAACCTAATTCAGAATCGACTTCCTTCATGTTCAGAGTTCAATTACAGTGTGAAGTGTCTGGAAAACACTTGTTCACACCAAACTGTAACTGAGATCCAGCTCCTGCTGTCTCATTGACAGCACCTCCTTGGTTAATGTTGCTCCGCACCAAATTTCTCTTATTAATGGGACCTTTACAGTTTTCTAGTCCTATTCTCCCCCCCTCCCCCTCCTCAAAATACTTGTAGTTGTAAAAGTAATGTAAAAGTGTTGCAGAAATGCAAAGGTTGTGGAAAAAGTGGGTACATGAACATTGCAAGTGCTGCCAGCAATGAAGCTTGTTAAAACTTTGTTTTCATTTATCCTTCTAAAGCAAATGAGGTTATGGCTTCAATACAGGTAATTAGTGATTTATGTGCATTTAAATAAAAAATAAAATCATTGAAAATCTGTAGTGTATTTTTTCCCTTAATTTTTTTTTCTAATCCGAAAGTACAGTATCCAGGCTGCAAAAGTGTGATCTAGGAAGTGACGGTGTGCAGGAATTCACTGTAAGAGCTATGCCTCAGGCAAAGGTTATAACTGATATGATTTTCCATTCAAATGCTACTCTGAGATTTTAAAAAAATTTCTCAATGAAGCAGGAAGAACTCGTTTAATATATTATTATTATTATTTTTTTAAAAAAACTTATACCATGCTATCCTGCTTTGAAAATACTTAAACAATAAAATGTGCAGAGTCAGTGTGCTTCTCTTTGATATGTGATTGTAGCACTTTTGGGGGATGTTTTGTAAAAGAGCAAGGCTGGAGGGAGGGTCCGTGGCTGTTGAGTGGCACGGCTATGGCGCAGCCCCTCAGGTGGAGCATATAGGGAGGGATTCTAATGGGCTCCCAACGTGGTTACTGTGGCAGCTGCCTCGCACTCCCCCGCAACGGATCATGGGGGAGCGCGGGAAGCATGTGGCCTGGCCTTTGAAATGGACATGTCCCGGCGTGAGCGCTGGAGAACCCGGGCTCCCTAGCAACCGTGGCCAATTCCTGTGACGTGCAACTGCTGTGTTCCCCACCCACAGAAGCTACTTTTTTGGCTTGCCCTGCACAGCACTCTCCAGATTTCTCTGGCCATGAGTGGGTGCGGCACGGCTCATGAAAGTGTGCATTCCCCCGCAACACCTTCAGACGGGCGGGCGGATGAGTAGCTCCTGGGTGACCATGCGTGGAAGCATCTCCTTTAAAAACACCAAAGATACAATGTAGACAGGAAATAAGGTGTTAAAATAATTTAACAGATTAAACCCAAGTTTATGAGTGGCACTGACTGGGATCCAGCTCGGCCCCTGAAATAACTGGGGGGCTGGCTGCAGGGGAGGTCAGGGAATCCACCCACCCACGTCTCAGCCCGCGGCGCCCAGCAGCCCACCCCCCTCCCTGACAGCCTGGACTCCCGGGCACTCCAGACTGCGGTGAGTAAAGCAGGCCTACAAACGTAAAAGACCGCTTTACTCCCAGTGGGGCAGCAGGATTCCAACCATGGTGGCAGCTAATCCAGGCTGTGACTCGGGGACTTCACAGCCCGGGCAAGCCGCCACCACCTCCACAGTCATAATCCATCCTCGTGCTAACATCTGGTGGGTGCTTTCTAATGTGACGGTGGCCTGTGGAGCAAAACGTGCCAAAGTGTGCTAAAGCAGAAAACAACTCACTCTTCATTCTGAGCTGCAGATGAAACCAGAGTCAGTGGAATTGGGCTCCCAGTGTTTTTGTGTCCACTAAAACTAGTTTAATGATACAAGGGATATGTTTAAAAATACTTCAGCCCATCTGTACGGAGACATGTACAGCTTTTAGACATTTCAGAAAAGAAGTGTATTCATTGTTGTAAATTCCTTTCAGGATACTTTTTGTGTGCTGGATGGGGAGCTGTTGTACAATGCTGGCGGTTTTTAACAGAGAAGTGAAAGAGATCAGCCTTAAAATCGAATTGATTTTGTTGAAATGATGCCTGAACACTATTTTTCCTAGGAATCAAGTGGCCATTGTGCCCTGTGTATCTGGTACAGACTGACTCCTGCTGCTAATTACTTCAGTAATGCCACTATTAGGGCACACTGCCTTTGACTGTTGTTGGGAAGATACTCTAAAGTGTTTAAATGTAATATAACTCGATAGCACTTCTGAATTTTTTTCCCCCTACCTAGGCTGCTTGAATCTGCATCGCTTCACTTCCTGTCTAGGGCATCATCTGAAGTGTTTATAACTCAAACCAGACAAGTGTTCTAAAGATAGCAGTGTGGCATTTCTGTTTCAGTGAAATCCACATAGTCTGAGAGATTTGAAGCAACAGAGAAGAGAAAATCTTGTTTGTTTATTTCACCATTGCTCATACTGAACTACCTAGATGAGCACTTGTAAGTGGAAGCATGAACTTTTTAAAAAAGGGAGGGTGTCAAATGTTGCGTTGTTTGGTTTACTGGCTGAGTAGTTTGGTCTATTGCATTAGAATGCCAAAGTCTCATACCAAGTGTTTGTCCACTGCTTTTTCATAGTACCTTAAGTAGAAAAGTGAATGGTCCAGTTGTTTTTGGAAGACAGACTATACCAGATTCTGATCTCTGTTATTTAATGTACAGTATTACTGGAGTAATGTAAGTGAAGTAATAGAGTTGCTTCTGCTGAGTTCTGGATAATAGAGAACATTTTTTTTTTCCTATAACAATATTTCTTGAATGAAATGCACTGTGCTAGATTAATTTAGCTCTATGGTGCACAAACTGTGATCTGAGGGCCATGATTGGCCTGCAGAGTTTTTATTGGTGGATTTGAATGTTTTTTGAGCTGAGCTGGTGCAGGATTGGAACAGGATCTATTTGAGGATCTTTTTATTTTTCTAAACTTTTTTCCAGATTTCAAAAGCTGAAAAACTAATTATCTATCAAGATTTAATTTTAGTTCTTCCCATGTTGTTTTTACTTAAACTGTGCTATGCAGAATCAGAATTAGATATAAGCTGGAACCAACATTGCCCTTCTTTTACACAGAAATTTCAAAATTGTTTGTCAGGAAAAACATTTCAGATCTGATGCACAAACACAAATAAATATTTTGAAGTTACTTCCTGTGATTGAAGAAACTCTTGTTTCATTTCATTTTTCAGTGGGCAGATAAAAACCACCCCTCCCCAAACCAGAGAAAAACTGGGTGACAGATAAGAGGGTGACAGCGAAAAGGAAAAATGCTTCTTAGCTTTGTGTCCACTTAACAATTCCTTTGAGCCAAGGTGAAGGGGTAATATTTGCCTCTGCAGCTTCAGACTTGCTAACATGATACTATGAATCTTTATGTTATTCCAGGAGACTCTCAAGCATGTAGAACATGGGGCTCCAGTGAATTGGAACTTCCTGTTTGAGCTGCTGTTGCGGCAATTTTCTTGCTAGAGCCCTGTTCAAAGGTATTTCTTTGAGATGAGCAGAGGTCATACGTTTCGCTGTTAATGTATTTCAGCCATACAATTATGCAAATAACATTCATTTACATACCAGGTAGACGAACAGCTTTTTTCTATATGTAAAGGGTGATGTTTATAATGATACTTTATTCACATTCAGGTAGCTCAGTGTTCTAGCTTATTTCAAGAATATTAAGGTAAATTGTCCCTGTGGAGGATTGTGCTTGAGAGGGTGGTTTCAAGGCTATATTCTCTGAGATCAGTAGAGATACTACTATAGAGAAGATGGGGGAGAAAAACATATAACAGTGAAGCCTGCTAGCAGAAGGTGTGAAAGAAGGAAAGAAACACATTGCTAGCATAGGTGCTGAATTTTGTTCCTTCAACTGGGTGCCCTCACATGCACATACTTGTGTACACGGTGCACGCACAAATACACACACACTGTTTCCAGCACACCTCTCGACTCTGAAATGAAGAATGGTAACATCTGAAATGAGGGACAATGAAGATCATCATTTAAATAAAATATTCATATGTTGATTTGTGTGTATTTATGCAAATTTAAACGAGCTCACTGTGTAATTTTGATGATGGGCTTGAAAACACTTTTTTTTTTAAAAAAAAGAAAGCCAATCTTAAAAAATGAAAGGACTCACACATCCATATAATAACCTCCCTCATAAGCCAGACTTACTTGAACCCTTGTCATTCCAGTCTTCATTTCAAAGCTCTAGTACAGCACTTCCCTCATATCCCCCACACTTGGTCCTGTTTCCCTCCTGCTGAATGAGACCTACCATGAACACAGCCCTCCTGTCAAACAAAACGTTGACAGTAAAGCTTCTCCCACAGTCCAGAAACTTCTCCTGTGTGGATTCTCTGATAGATGAGACTGTGGATTCTCTCATAGCTAGTTTTAGGCAAGTACAATGCCTAACATTGATTCTGGGCTGATTATTTTTTTTTCTGGGTTTTCTTCCCACTTTGATTGTATAAGAAAACTTAAAATGAAAGAAGTCACAACCAAGGGTAAGATGTGAAACTTTGATCCTACCAATTGCACTTTTGCAGTTCTATTACCAGAGCTACAGGAGGAAGGACTGGTGGCTAATTTTAACACAACCAGTAGAAGGAGGGGTCTGCATGTTGTCTGATAAGCTACATAGCTGTTTCTAAGGCTGCTACAACAGCATTAGATATATTGTTTGAGCTGCTGTTTGAGCATTAATCTATTGTTTAAACTCCCAACTTACTGCAACCAAGCCAAGAATGTGTATCTGAGTTCCCACATCCTCGTGAATGTCACATCACTTGTCTCTCCCTCTGTTCCCCCTTCCCTGTCTCCCCTCCTCCTGTCTTTAGATTGTAAGCTCTCGGGTAGAGACCGTGTCTATCTTATTCTTTGTAAAGTGCCAGGTACATCGCTGGCACTATATAAATAATAATAATAATTAATAATAAATAATTAATGTTAGGTAACTAGACTTTGTTGCTGTTATGCCAGGACCCATGGGTTCTAGTCTGCCCCATAACCATGTGCTTCCTCTATAGGGAGTTAAGAAACGTGATGGTGACCCACTGCGGCCTGTTTAGTTGCTTCAGGCTCTAGCTATTTGAGACGTTTCTGGAGCAACGCATTGGCAAATTCTCTGGATAGGGTTTTAAAGTTGCCAGATTGTGGCCAGCATTGGGGCATTATAAAGTCACGGGCACCTGATGAAATTATTTTTAAGGTGTATACCAAGATCCTGGAACTATTTCTGTCTCAGCTGGGAAACCAACCAAGAAGGTCTGACAAGCACCACTTGAGACCAAACCAACCGTGGTTTGATCATGAATGTAGAGCTGCCAAAAATACCCTCCTTCAAATGTATAAAGCATACAGTAATGACAGGTCTCAAACACTTGCCCCTGATTTCTTTACTCTAAAAAAGAAGTATAAAAAGCTAATTAAAGTGAAAAAGGCTGAGTATGCATCCACCAAGTGGGACAAGCTGGTTGTATCTGCTTATGCAGGATATACGGCCGCCTTTTGGCATATTATCAACGGTGCCATTCCAAAAGTAAGAACTGGATGAGCAACTTCAATCCCCAAGGCTCACTGGGAGTCTTATTATAGGGATATTTTCTCTGGTCCTCAACCAGTGGTATGCCCTTTTCCCATCACTGAGACCTCTAGTTGGCCTCCAGTTGAGCAATCTGAAGTGTCTGAGCTTATTGACCAGCTTAAAGTGGGGAAAGCCCCGGGCGAGGATTTGATACTAGCGGAATTTCTGATATCTCATAGAGATTGATGGTCCCCTTTTTGGCAATCCTTTTCACGTGGGTAAATGTTTAATTCCAGTAAGCTAGAAGGAGACAATTGTGGTTCCAGTTTATAAAAAGGGTTCTAGAGACTTGCCGGCGAACTATTGCCCAATAAGTTTACTTAGCGTGATAGGTAAACTCTACACCAAACTCCTCTTAAGACTGGTTACTAATTGGGCAAGGGAGGCAGCGATTATCTACCCGGAACAGACCAACTTCCAAAAGAATCGCTCCACCACTGATCATATTCTAATTTTGTCCCATTTAACAGAGAAATATACTCGTAAAAATAAAAGATACTTTGCTGCCTTTATTGATTTAAGGGCAGCTTTTGATCTAATTAATAGAGCATTGCTGTGGAACAAATTAAGTGTGACAACTATTGATAGAAGGTTGTAGAAGAAAATCTTATACTTACAAACTGCTGGTGAAAATCTGTCAGAGTTCTGTTTATTAATCTCAAAGCGCAAAAAGAGAGAGAGCAGTAAATGAACCTATGCAAGGATTCAAAACCGGTCTCCCGCATTGCCAATTACATAGGTATTTTATAGATACCAATTCAAGCAGAGAGATACAGAGTGTCAATCAAGAATAACGTTATACAAAAGTGAAAGGTCACAGTAATTGTTTACTTAGTCAGCAAGAAGATTCTCAAAACAATATAGCTAGACTTGTTTATATATCGAGGTGCCTGAAACAATCTAATTAATACAAACAGCTGCAAGGTCGTTATTTGCTATCTACTGTGGGAAGGGACAGTGTGAAACTGCTTCTCAACCTTGCTCTGAGACACAAAGCTCAGAACAGAAAATGTTTATATCTTGTGAGTAGGCCAAAGCTCATTTCTGTAAAGAATGGTTCTTTACCCAGCATACCTCTGTCTTCCATTTTACTCTGGTTAATGGTAGCTTAATTTCCATAAGGTCCATCAATAAAAATTCCTCCACAAGGTTATTGTTCTTGCTTCAAGCTCTCCATTTTAACACCTCGTTGGAGATAAATACAACGAACATGGCCATCTTACGGAGCAAATTTTTACTCATGTTGGTGTCCATCAGAGTTGTATTCTAGCCCCGTTTTTGTTTAATTTTTGTATTAATGACGTAGTACCGATTGTGTCAAGACCAGAATTTTGTCCCCCTAAACTTGCAGTGCATTTTATTGGAATATTATTGTATGCTGATGATGCAGTTCTTTTGTCACAGACTCAGCAAGGTTTGGGAAACCAACTGCTGGCTTTAGAAGATTAGTGTTATTATAACAAACTCCAAATTAACTATGCTAAAACAAAAGTCATGGTTTTTGGCAAGGAGAAGAAAATTTATAGTTGGTATTTAGGCTCCCATTCCATCCAGCAGGTTAATCAGTATAGATACCTGGGGGTCAATTTTCATAACACGGGCAGTTGGTATAATCAGTTTAAAATGGCTTCTGAACAAGCCATGTGCATTAAAGGAGCTATCTTGCAATATTTCCACCAAAAGGGGAATAGTAAAGTTTTAATGGCTATAAAGGTCTTTAATGCTAAGATCAGGGTTCAACTTTTGTATGGGGCAGCGATTTGGGCAGTTACTTGCCCCTATAACTTGGATACCATCCAAATGGAATTCCTGAGGAGTTTGCTTTCAACTCCAGTAGGAATTCCATCTGTGGCTTTACGTGTTGAACTAGCCCAAGTGAGCTGGAATACTATAGCATTATGGTATGCCCTTCACTTTGGTTGAGACTTAGTTTTGATCAGATAGGGCTCTTTAGAGATCTGGCACAAGATTCCTTTAAATCCTCCTGGTTTGGAAGGATGGATCTACAAATTCATAAGTTGGGATTCTCTCCATTGTATTGTTTTTCGAGAGGATTTAAGGCCGCTAAAACCAAACTGCGCACCAGATTGAATGATATTACTTATCAGTCGGATTTATCTGCTATTGTTGCATTCCCTTCATTGGGTCCTTTTAGGGCTTTGGCTCCAGCGCAAGGGAAAATGGCTGCTTATTGGAGATACCATCTCACTCCACTACAGGCTAAATTATTTCTTCTCTCTAGATTAAATGCTTTGCCCACGATAGTTTTGGAAGGGCGCCAGAGGGCTACACCATTTAACCAGCAGCTATGCCCATTTGACAAAATGGATTTAGAAACAGTGGGTCACGGCCTTTTTGAGGGCCAGCTTTATCGGGCTCTAAGGGGGCAATATCTATCGCCACTTCTGGTCAGGTATAGTGGAAGAGCAACCTCAGAGCTTCTCCTTATTTTTTTGGGCCGACTCAGACTCAGTCTGTACCAATGTGGTATCAAAATGTTTGGTTCAGGCTTTCATCAAGAGGGAGAACTTTCTTAAGTTTAAATCTTTATAATTCAATTTTTACAAATCATATTTCTACGGGAGTTTAACCTTAGTTCTACATGCCTTGGCCTAATAGCTAACCCGGGTAAGGAGTGAGTTGCTTGCTCTTGGTGGAGTTAACTGAATGTATCGTATTACTTTTATTATACATTTACCAAAACAAAAAACTTTACAGTTTAAAAAAACGTTAAATGCACAAGTTTTTAAAACTAAAAACTTTCCATTTCAAAAACATCACAAAATCATTTTGACTCTAGCTTAAACTCCAAAAAACATACAAATTAATTACAATTACAATTCAACTCCATCCATTCCAACAAGACATAAACACCAACAAATATGGAAATTATTTCAGAATTTGAGGAATATTTATTATTTTAGCCTCATCAACATAAATGTAATATATATACTTAATTCCTTACCATACATACTTTTCTTCATTTTTATCAATAACTAAACTTTCATACTTTTTCATTATTAAACTTTAATTTATCATAATTTGACAATGAACAATTTTTTCAGAGTGCATTAACTCTGTTCTTTACATGTATACAAATTGTATACACTTCGTACAATAAACTGTTAACAATGTCCGTGTAGAGAACATTATAGAATTCGTTGTACAGAATGCAGTTCTGTAAAAACAGAGTTAATGCACTCTGAAAAAAGTGTTCATTGTCGAATGACAATGAACTAATTCTTCTCACCAACAACGCCACCGGCACTTGCAGCCTCACATGAGGTTCAGGAGGGACTGTAGAGTTTTTTAAAAGGTTCCGCGATGCTGCAGGACACACGGGGGGTAGGGGGGGCTGCCGCCATCTTGCTATTCCTGTCTGGGCATGATGGGAAATATAGTCCTAGCATGCCCAGACAAGAAACATGTCGGTTAATCTAGAAAAGATAACAGGCCAATTTATCATGGATACAATTAATGTCCAGTCGCTAGTTCTGTTTACAAGGCCCTTAAACTTTTGTCACAGCACCATTCTGTTCTATCCCTTGTGTGCCTATCCTGGTTGGAAGACTCAGATATGTGACAATGCCCATCTGTTTGTGTTTTTAATTCATTTTGGGAATTCTGATCTATTCCAGAGAAGGTATATTCTGGTCTATTACAGAGAAGGCATATTATCCAGAGTGGATAATGCGCAAGTTGGTGTCGTGCGCTGGGGATTGTGCTGCGTGGGCAGAGTAGTGTATGTGTGTGCACTATGAATATTCATTTTCAGCTGCCATAGCTAGGCGAGCAAGGTGCCAATACCAGGACAAAACTTGAGCTCCATTGGGTGCTTGGGTTATGTGACTGGTAGGACAGCTCTGCATCTGCAGAAGGTGAGGCGAGCAGTTCCAAGGAAAAGTGTCTCCCCCTCTTTCCCTGCTGTGCCTACTCAGGCTAGCCCTCTGGGACTCCCCATGCCAGTGCCCTGCCTCTATGGGTAGAGACCCATAATCATCTCAAGCTGGTTATCTCAAGGGCCGGGACTGTTGGTTCCCCCACCCCACCCCCTGTGCCCTGTGATGGGCAGTGATGGCATCAAGGTTTTTTCTAGCTTGTTGTTGTTGTTTTTTACGTTCTCAGAGACGTTCTTTACTTTCTCCAAGCCAGCCCTGTGTGGCTGGGCCCCTACGCTCTGGTGGCACCTGATTCCCAAGCCAGTGTCTGGGTGGGGAAAATGCTTGGTGATATACTCAGTTCAAGGGGAAGTGGAAGCCCCCCTCCCCTGCCTCTTCCCCCACCAGCCAGCCCCAATCTCCTGAAGCAGGAGATATGAATATCCATTAATATGAATGGAGACCACCAGAGGGTGTCTGTGGAGGAACAGCAAAGTTCGCTCCCCAGCCGGTACTATGTGGCGGGGAAGGCTGGCTCCCAGAAGGGATCAGAGCGTGCGGTGCCATGTGAACTCCTGAGCACTTTCCCATTGAGCCTGGCCGGCCAAGCCGGGAGCCCAGAGTGTTCGGATCCTTCTTGCTGGGGCAACACCAGGACTGCATGCTGGCAGCAGGCAGCTGTTCCCAGGAGTGAGCCTCACCCCCACTCAGAGCCACTGGTGGCTGTACTCCTATCATGGCTATGGAAGACGTCCCTCCCCTGTGGAACGCTTCCAGGGTGAAACTTACTAGAATTATACTGCTTGCTCCCCCGGTAGAGGAAAAACTGGTTAGAGATTAAACTGGCTAGCTCTTCTGCAAGAGAAGAAACTGCTAGAGCCAGCCATATGGCTCTAAACCACTTTCTCACGGGGCAAAATGCACAGCATTTCGCTCTTGGAAAAACTCTGGGAGGCACGCAGGTGAGAAAACAAAGCCATCCGGCTTTGCAACCGATCATGCAGAGGATACAGAGCTCAGTTTTCCAGGTATCCTCCCCTGATCGGAGGCAAAGCCAGGAGACTTTGTGTAACTTTAACTGGTTCAGACCCAAGCTGAAGACAGTGAGGGATGGGAGGAGGAGTGCCTAGTCAGTGTTATGTTAGGTACACAGCGCCCCACTTCCCGGCTCTCGGCTCAGCTCCTCTCCCCTCTCCGGGAGCTGACGAAGCCAGGTGCTGTGTAACTGTCTGATAAAGTTATGTGACTTTAAAAGGTAGTCTCACATAACTTTCCTTATGCTGGCTCGCACATGCGCAGTTGAGGAGCTGCTGCCCAGCAAAACACAGCATAAGGAAAGTTATGTGACTCTACTTTTTAAAATCATGTAACTATCAGAAGTTACGTAACTAGTCAGTTTTATGTCAGTTGCACAGTGCCCCGCTTCCCGGCTCTCGGCTCCACTCCTCTCCCCTCTCCGGGAGCCGGGGAAGGGTGGCACTGTGTAACTGACATGAAACTGACTAGTTACGTAACTTTTGATAGTTACCTGATTTTAAAAAGTAGTTGTCACGTAATTTTCCTCTCTAATTGAGTGGGAGCTCTGGGACTTTTGGAGAGGTGAAATAACTAGTCAAAACAAGCTTGGTTTACAGACTGCCTGATCAGACTTCGTTTGCTAACTACATTATTCTGCTGCTATTTGGGGTGCTCTGTCTTTTACCAGCCTGTTACCCTGGTGGGAATGAATAAGATTGGGACAGTCCCCTGCCTTTCTCTCCCCTCTCTGTGATGGCTTTGTTTATAGAGCTTTGCCTCTGGACCGGTTCAATATTTCACGATAACAAGGAGATCGAACCATTCATTGGAGAGAGACTCACTTTGTTACCTGCTAGACTATTCCTTGTATCGTCTTGGGAAGGGTAGCTCCGGGGACCTAGGCAGGTGGCAGAAACAGGCTCTCGAGAGTTGGGCTGATGATCACGATAGTTCTGGGGGCAGGGGAGGGAAATTATCAGAGCAGGGTAAGTCAAATGGCTGGAGCATGGAGTCCCCACACTCCCTACATTTTGCAGAGTCTTCAAGAGGTGGGTGGGGCTGCTTGTTTTGCTCCGTGGGGTACCAATGACAGACTGAGACTCCTCTCCTCCTTGAGCCGGTGGCTTTTTTGGAGGCTCTTTTGGCAGCTGTCTACGGTGGTGATCTGATCAGCTGCTTCTTGCAGCAGCAGCAGCTCTCCTGAGTGGGGGATTGATTGGAGCTGCCTGTGGATTCAGATTCAAATTATATTGCTTTGTCTTCCCCCTGGCTGGATTCCTGAGAAAACAGGCAGGGGGCTGGAGCAAAGAGGGGGGAAAGAAAGCAAGAGGCAGCGAGGCTAAAAGGGGAGGAGGCTCAATGTAACTCCAGCCGCTGCTGCAAGAGCCTCCTCCAATGCCCCTGCAGCCACTCAGCCAGTAGCGAGTGAACCAGATCCGGGGGTGTGTGTGGAGTCACGTAACTTTTCGTGTTTTACCGGTCACCAGCTGCTCAACTGCGCATGTGGGAGCCAGCAGAACCGATTTTTAAATAATTAATAACTCAATTTTGGCTGTACCAATCACTATCATATTACAGAAGCAGTTGTTACTGATCTCATGCTCCAAGCCTGTGACGTTTGGGGGCTCAACTCATCCAGGGGGAGGAGATATTGATGATTCAAAATCGTGAGGACGTCTGCATTTTGACTACAACCAATTATCTTTTAAACAGTCATAACATTTTATCTTCCTGATGGATCTTCTTCAAACTTTGTGCATATGATGGGCCTCACAACTTACAGGCATGGATAAATTTGTAGAAATGTAGCTCCAGCGATTTCCTCAAAATCGGGGCTTCAGCAGTCCCCTATTTATAATGGAGACTGGTTGTGCATTTAACTTCCTTACAGCTACCGCTGTAAGGAAATACCTATTTTATATATTGTAATGCTTTATGTATATGGTTTGGCTATGACCAGATGGTCATGCTTCAAAATAAACTTGAACAATGGGTGTTTTTACACACACATTTTTCCTGGATGTTTGCTGTTACATCCTGAACTTTCTGTGCATCTAAATCACTCACCCAGATCTTAAACATCTGGATCTTTGAACTTCTGCATGAAACTTCTCCCAGAACTTTTGTGTGTAAAAGGTTCTCCGGGTAAACTGCTTTGCTTCAGGTAGCTTTGGTCACTCAGTTTCCATGGCAGCCTGTCACGGTACTTTAGGCTGCCTCAGGGTGTTTGTGTGAAGAATGCATCCAGGAACTGCGTCAGGGCAGTGTGTGTGTGTGTGTGTGTGTGTGTGTGTGTGTGTGTGTGTGTGTGTGTGAGAAAAAAAGCATCCAGAACGTACTTGTGAGCTTGTAAACCCAGAAGATTGAAACATCTGGAACTTTAACATGTGTGTAAAAATTCCCAATATCATCTTGTATCCAATCACAAACAAGTTAGCTATTAATCCTCACTGATCAGTTTGTTTAGAATCCTTCTATATTCATTGGTTTAATACAGTGGGGTTTTTTTTTAAAAAAAAACTTCATTGTCTCGTTAATATTGAATAATTTCATTACATATTCCTATTTCTTAACACTTTTTTGGCGTTCCCCCGAACTTCACCTGTATTTCTCAATACAGAACATCCCTTCCTGTGCTTGACTCTCATAAATCCATCCCTGTTTCTCAGAATGTCCAAGAATGTTCAAAACTTTGTCTGTCCTGAATCCTCCCAGCACTTGTCCATCTAACTTATTCTGGAATGCAGTCTAATTGTATATGGATTCAGTCCAGAACAGGCCTTTGGACATTATTTCACTTACCCTGCAGCCTTCTGCTTTAGCAACTTCAATTGTGCCTCCCTAGGCCATAGACAGTCTAACGCAGTTCCATCTACGTCCTTCCAGTGAACTCCACATCTCTAACTTCAGTCTATGTCTTAAACGTATATGTGTATATATTGCTATATAAAACGGGTAAGTAGCTGAACACCTTATAGTGTGTGTGTCCTATACCCAGTGACAGTTCCCCTCGGACACAGATCACAGATATTTTTTATTTTTATTTTACAAAAGACTTCTATCCTGTACCCTCCTGCACCTCGGCAGCTCGGGGCAGTGAACAACATAAAATCATAACAATAAAGCTATCTAATTCCAGTATATAAAATATATAAAATGGACATATAAAAATGGTAGCTAGCAAATATGTGCCATGGTTCTGTCCCCTGTTCTTGTATCTATTTGCTCATCTCTGCTTTCTTCCGTGAGCTCACTCTGCCAGTGTTTAGGGATAAGAACCAGATCCAGGGCCAGATTCAGAGGGTGAAATGTTGGCAGGTGGGATTCTGGATTTGCCCTGAACCAGAAAGACCTTCCCCTGACTCACAGATGCCCTAGACCTTCACTCTGAATCTCCTGAAAAAACACAAGAATAATTTGAAGACTAAACTCATATATGTATGAAACCGTAAAAGAAGTTTATCGCTGCATAAGCGATAAACTTCAATTAAAAATATTTTTTTATTGTTAAATCGTTTGTGTTGTTCGCCGCCCCGAGCTGCCCTTAGGCAGGAGGGGCGAGATACAAGTTTTAATTAAGTAAATAAATAAATAAAATAAGGGGTTTTTTTTAAATTCCAAAGTTTGTACATTCCCTGTTTATTCCATTTGCAGCAATGGATCAGATTGATGGCACACAAACTCCCTCAATGACAAGAGCAGGAAACAACCTCAATGAACCTAAAGATCCTTCCCATTGCACACCACTACCACCACCACTCTGGGCAGTTTCCAAGCTGACTGCCATTTCCTTTATTTATGAACTCTAGAAAGGTAAAGACATCTCACCACTTGAGGGTGGAGGAAGAAACCTGGAGGAAGATGCTTCTGCCCCTTATCTCCTCTAAACAGCCTCACAAACTTAAACTGGAGGGAAAGGGTTTCAGCCCCACTTCACAGGCATAAAAAAAAAAGGTATGTATTCTTTGTGGCCAAGTTAAAGCAGAATTTGTTCAGTCCCAGCGAGGGTGTCTGTGGGTGTTAGCAGTCAGAGGATAGAACTGTAAGCATGCAGCAAACTCTGCACATGAAACAGGATAACAACTGTACCTGAATGTGTGTCTGGTTTCACCTTCTACAGGACCAGGAGCTTTCTTGGTTTTGTTTTAACCCATTCCCTTTCTTGTTTCTGTTCCTTCACCGGTTCTTTTTCTATGCCATTTAGCCTCTACCTTAGGGGTGTAGGTAGCTATGATTAGGGCTACGAATTTGTCACGGGGGGTACAAATTGCGGGAAATCGGCCCCCCTCCGTGACTTTCTCTGTTTCCCCGTGACAGCCGTGAAATCCGCCACCCTGCTTACTTTTAACAGTTCCTGAGTGCCTGTCTCCTCAGGCGGCCACGGCGTGGAGCCGAGTCAGTTAGCTTTGCTCGGGGAAAGGAGGTGCTTTGCCTCGATTGACTTGCTGGCTGTTCCAGCCTATCAGCTGCCCAGCCCTCCTCCCCAGGAGTCTGAGCCCCGCCCCCCCCTCCTGCTGAGTCACTGAGCTTTTCTCGGGCAAAGTAGGCACTTTGCTTTGCTTGACTTGCTGGCTGTTCCAGCCAATCAGCTGCCCAGCCCAGGATCACGTGTGGTGCATGCCTGGGAGTGTCTAAACATTGACAGCTGCAGGCTGTTAATGTTTAAAAGGTGTCCTGGCAGCTGTTCCTTCTCCTGTGGATTTTTTGGTGGAGGTTCTCCTGCTTCTCTTCTCAGGGGGGTTTTATATTCCTTTGGGCTTCCTTGCCGAGGACTTACAATTTAAAGTAGGGGGGTAAAAATATCCCTGTTCCTCCAACAGGGATTTTTGGTTTGAATGCCGAGGGCTTACAATCTAACACCATTTTTAGACGAGGCGCTGCAAAGCGCCTCTCGAGCCACGCGTTGAGAGAAGCCGCGCCGCGCTGCCAGAAGTGACATTCTCCCCATTGCCGGCAACAGCGGTGGCCGGAGATGCAGCGCTTTACAGAGGCGCGTTCTAGAGACCTCAATTTTCAGGTCTCTAGAACGCGCCTCTGCACAGCGCTGCGTCTCCAGCCTCCACCGTTGCCAGCAACGGGGAGAATGTCACTTCCGGCAGCGCGGCACGGCTTCTCTCTAAACGCGCGGCTCGGGAGGCGCTTCCGAGCGCCTCATCTAAAAATGGTTTTAGAGGGGGAGTTAGGCAAGCTCAGTGCCTAAGCTTTGGAGGACTTCCACGTTTACCAAAAGGGATTTTTGTTTTGAATGCCGAGGGCTTACAATCTAAGAGGAGGGTTTAGGTATCCTAGTGACAATAAATTTTAATTGATTTTTGAATAAAGATGTAGATTTATGAATTAATGACTTTTCCATGATTTTTAATGACTTTGTAGCTCTAGCTATAATAGATGCAGCAGCTGCAGCTGCACTGGGACCCATGAGCCCAAGGGGCCCACAGGCATGTAGAATGCATAGGCACACTGGAGTGGGGTGCGTCAGCAGGGGGGCCATTCCCACCTAGCTATGCCCCTGCTCCACCTCTTTTTTTTTCTCCTGGAGTTAGCACCCACATTCTGAAGTGATAGCAACAATGTCATATACACCTTCTGTAATATTATAATGTGATTATGTCTGGCACTTCCATAGCACTTTCCATTGGAGAGCTTCAAAGCTCCCTAGAAACTTTTGTTTGTTTAGCATCATAATTCACCTGTGAGGTTGGTCTATTCACTCTCTTCTAAAGATTGTGAAATTGATGTACATGAACTAAGTCCAGTATTTTCTTTAGGGACTGAAGTGGGAGAGGGATACCTAGTGTAACTGTTACTTTCCCCACACGGTTGCTCCCTCCCCCTTTGTACTGTGTGAAAAGGCAAGAGAGGTAAATAAGGGCTTTAAAACTGTATGATCTAGCTGTAGGAAACATTTCCTGATGCAGACACTAAGCAAGGTGGCTATAATTTGCCTTCAAAGGGCTCCAATGTAAGCCCTGCTGCAAGGGTCATTCTGGGGGCATGTCTGGGCTCTGTGCAGATTCTGGACAGCACTGTTGCCCACAGGCATCCTTAGATAGGCTGCCAGAAATGTGATGGCCCCAGGTCTGTCTGAATTGTACCAAAGGCCTGGAGCAACCCAGAATCAGAAGGACACAGTATTTCCTCAGTGTAGGCCCAAGTTCTGGGTGTCATAGAATGCCAGTCTCATGCCTAAATTGACTTTACGGAAACTTTACTTCTATGGAGCAGTGCAAGGCTGCTCCGGAGCAGGGGAGTATCTAGCCCAATAAAACAGACACTGCTTTATCTTAATGTTTCCAGTGAATTGTTCTCCCTGACTTCTCCTATATGCAAGTGACACTTGTTTTTCCTCATTGAAAGCCAAGGAGGTGCAACTTAATGCCAATGTTGTAACTAGCTAACCATTCACATTCACCTTAAACCACGGTTGTGTCACTCCCAAACTCAGTATGAGAATTGAACCTTTTATTCCAGCTGCATCTTGCTGCCAACACACAACTTCTTAATTGTCTTAACACTAATGAATAATGTAATTGTTTTTCTTAGGTGTTTCACACAGGCTATGAATTGTGTAGTGCCTCAGTGGATAACCAAACAACATAGCACAGGATAGAACATTCTCCTATCTTTCTTTGTGAGTCTCTTTGAACAGCTTGCCATATTTCCCTGAGCTCTTATCAAACAATACATAAACAAATTGAAATACCGAGGCCATTATAGATATGCCTATAGGAATCTTACACAGATGTGCAGTCATGTAAACAGAGTTTTATTCCAGGCTCCATTGTCACTTTGGTGCAGTAGTTATGTTTGGAGCAGTCTTTGGAGTTGTATAGTTGTTATTCTCTTGTCCCATAGAGAATAGCTGTGGCTTCTGCATCTGTGTTCCCTCATGTGCAAAGTAGATTTATTTATTTTTATTTTAAAAAGTAGTTCTATCCAAATACCAGTACGTAAGTATTTCAGTATGTAATTTTTGAAAGGGTGTCATCAGCCAGTCTTTTATTTAACCCGCTATCTAATGTGTCCTCCAGGAGTACGTTATATTTACAGATCAATCCATTGCAAAAGGTTGCACCATCCTCCTCCTGCCTTGCCCCGCTGTATCCCAGGACCCGCCTGCATGTGTGTTTACTCGTTGCCAGATGTTAGCCGAGGACTGCCCCGGGGCAGATAGGCGGTAAACCTGGACTGTGTCCTCGACAAAAACTCCCAGGCTGCAGCCCTGGCTAAGGGCCACCCATGTAGGCCAGTGTGGACTAGCACGTAAGTTCCACCTCGCCATCTGCAGCTCAGGGCAGGGGCCGCCATGGCTGTCCATCATGATGAGGGTGAGGTGCTGGGAGCAGGGCAGAAACGGGGCCAGTCACCTGCACATTTGTTTAGCTCCCCGCCCTACCTGGGGCGTGTGGGCAGCTCTCTGGCCCATTAGTTTAGTTCCCTTCCTCAACCCGGGCTGTGTTGACTGCAGTTCCCCACCCCGGGTCGTGGAGCTGCTGCGTCGCCTGCGCATCTGTTTTTACCCATAGATATTATTTCTCAGAGAGGTTTCATAATGGTGTTGTTTACAGAAAGGTGAAATTGGCCTACAGGAATTATGCAAGATTGGAAAGCTTTCGTGTAAAGGATTAATGACCCTAGTTAAAACATTCCTATAGTTCTTCCCTGGTGTACTTAACTTCATGTTGTATTGCTCATTTTAATATTTTGTCCTAGCCTAAACTTGCATGGACATCACTGCAAAAGTTATTATTTTTAAAATGTTTGTCAGACTCACATATCTTTATTTGATTAAGTAAACTATTACAGTATGGATAAGAAAAGCAGAGGAAGCAAAGAAAATCTGTGTTCTTTAAGCAGAGGTACTTATTGTCCAACTTCTTTGTCTAGAGAACAATACTTCAGGGGGACTTTTGTTCCAGCTCTGGAATTTTATCCGGGGCCTGTCACAACCAGTCTTACTCACTGATAGAATGGTGGCGAGAGTGGTTGGGGTAGCCTTTCCTGGTTGCCTGTACATTTTAGCACAGCTGAGTGAGTGGTACCACCTACCTGCCTCTGACCACAACAACTGTACAACTGGTAGAGTGCAAGGAAACATGGGGCAGTGCCAGAAGGGTGGATATGAAGAACAGTGCTAGTGTGGAGGTAACGAGTGAAAAGATATATTATTATTATTATTATTATTATTATTATTATTAATAAATAAAAATAATAAATAAGCATTTGTATAGCGCCAGCTGTGTACCTGGCGCATTACAGAACAATAAGATAGACACGGCCCCTGCCTACGGCTTACAATCTAATAGACGCGGAGGGGGGAGAGAAGGAGAGGCACTAGAGAGGGGAAATCATTACTGGACTAATCATTTAAGTGTAGCTTTTTCATTTTAAAGAACCTGTGAACATTAAGAGGTTAGGTTTTTGCTGCTGGGAACCAAATATCTGTGGAAAACTATAATTGGCATCATCCAACCAGTCTGCTGGTGTAGTAAACAGTCACTTTAGGAACTGCTTCTTCTCTGTGAGTCCAGTCAATGCACTGGATAGATGGACAACCTCTCCAAGGTGGTGGCTTTCTGGCAGTGATGTGCAAGGGACCATTTGAAAATACCTTTTACAAAGAGACGTTACCAGAGGTGTAAAATATATATTTCTTACAAGAAAGATATTGGAACAGCATAGTATCTTGGAAAGATACCAGCTACCAAAGAAAAATATTTCAGCTACTTTAAAATATACTCAAGTATTTGAAATTTTTTAAAAAATAAATAAATTCACAAACCGCACATAATTTTATTATGAAGTCTGCCAGTTGAGGTGCCTTTAGTATCTAACAAAATCTGCAAATTCAAGGTCTAACAATGAGAATTCATGGACCCAAAAGTATCTTATTCCTAGTATCTTATTAAAATGGTAGAAGTTACCACGTGAAAGTATCTTTTAAAGTATCTTATAGTGCTACTGTATGCAAAAAGTGCCTTTTCTGTGACTGGATACCAAAAAAGAAAGAGCAAAGATACTGGTGCCATGATACTTTTCCTTTCATGTGTGTGTTCCCATCACCTGATAACTGTTTCATAATGGTGAAACCACTATACTCCCAACCCATGTACGCGTAAGCCTTGTCCTATGAATTTACCGCTAGCTATCGTGTCTTTGGCCCTTTTTAAATGGGCTGCAGCTGTGGGGCAGGGGGGCCTGTGTACATGGGCGCATACCGATCCCCCATGCATCCCCACACAAGGAGCAACTGCCGTTTTGGCCTGTTGCTCCATACGTGGGTAATGGGTGGAGGTGGGTGGGTATGTGTGTTTCACGGGAGCATGCACACCCACCCACCCACCCACTGCAGCATTCACACGGGACACACCCACGCATGCCCACACAGTATACCTGTGTGGGCATGTGTGAGTGCGTCTTGTGTAAAAAGGGCCTTCGTCTCCTACACCAATACATATTTTTTCAGCTCTGTTTATTAAATCTCTGGCATCTCTCTTGTCTTATCCACCCTGACCCATTCTGTGCCTCCTCATAGATAGCTGCCCCACATTGGCTCAGTGTATATATTTCTGACTGGCTATGCTACATGCCTGAGGAAGGGCCCCGTGTGGCCTGAAAGCTTGTTCATTCTCACCAACAGTAGTTGGTCCAATACAAGATATAATTCAAACCACTTTGTCTCCCTCTTTGATACTTGGAGAAAGATGCTACCCAACACTGCTTCCTGGGGGCAGCACCAAGAGGTTCCTGAAGAATTCTCAATGTCTCCCCTCTCTCAAGGTTGGGTTGGGCCCCTGGCACTTATACTGTCTGCCAAGATCAAGAGGAAGTGACAATGTGTAGTCATCCCATTCCCTGCCAGTCAGTTGGTGATGAACCACAGCCCTCCACCTCACCTCCCCTCCCCTCTCTGGACCACTTTAAAGCATGTCAGCTTACAGTGTGGCTAGGGCACATCACTCTTGTTCCTCATGAATCAGCTGGTCACTGGGGAGCAAAGTACCTCGAGTTGGCTGTGCCTGTGTTTGTTTCAGCTCCTTTCCCCTTAAGTGTCTGGAGAGGGAGGAGGAGCCGAAACATCTTGAACAACAAAGTAGAATCTTTGTTAGGGGCATCTAAGGAAAGGGGGTGTAACACACCTCCCTTCTCTTTCTTATGCCAGAAACGGGCTCTCTCTTTTCATTCCCCGGAAGTGACTGGTGTGAGCTCGGGCCTATGTGCACGTCTACACTTCTACACATTCCCACTTATGATAATAGCACTCCCTAGTCAGGTCATGTGCCAAGTCCGGACAGCAAATAACCTAAAGACTCCTGCAGGGAGCACAGTGATGGTGTCAACACTCTGTTATATAAGCATTCTGTGCTCCCAGCAGATTGGAGAGCTACTTTCTGAAATCTTGGACAAGTCCTATCAGTATTGACAGGACAAAGGCATTAGACTGCAGTTCCAATTAATCCCTTTGATCTGTTGGCCTGGATTCCCCCATGTCTTTGGTGAATGGCCCTTACCAATGATTTCAAATGCTGCAGACAGTGCCGGTCGAAGTTATCTGACTCAGATGTGCACTGAAAGTGCCTACTGTGTCTTGGCACTGAACACAACCATTTGTCGCTCCTTTAACGCCTGAATCACCATGGCTGTATGAATACATATAGATACAAACACGTAGCTTGCTTGTCAATTTTTGCTCTGTCAGTCTGTGTAGCAGTATTATTGATATTGACCCAAAAAGAGTTTTTATTCAATTTTTTTTAGTCAGCTGATGTATTGGTTTAATTACTTTAGTGAATGTGAGAAATAATTGTCACTATTAAATGAAAGGAGAACATTGGGTGTAAAATGGAGAAAGTGTTTTAGCAGATCAGTATTTATAGTGAGATTATAATCCACAATATGTAAGATTATTATCCATGCATTGTCATGGTCAGAGCATTACCTGCTGAAGGCCCTGATCCATGCCCTCCTATGCCCTCGTTGAGGAAGTGGACGGGTTAGGTTGGTCTACCCCTGGAGACTGAAGGAACCAAATGGTTTCCAGAACTCTCTGTGATGGATATACCTTTTGACCTTGACAGCTACTCTGTCAATGTCCTGGTTGTTTTGTGGAATGACATTCTTTTAAAAAAAATTATTTATTTTATCAAAACTCAAACAAGTACAAAAACATGAGAAATGGATACAATATTATCAAGTACAGCAAGATCATCAAATAAACATCCAAATGTCTCACAACATTACTTCATACCATTGGGTTTACTGATTACCGTCTGTCCATCTCATATCAAATGTAAGTGGATAGACTGCTTGTATTTGTCTTAAGTATATATATTCAGTTATTAATGACTAAAATGAATTCCATGTAATATAAAAGTCTTCTAACTTTTCATGGAGATCAACTACGATTCTTTCCATGGAAAGGGAAAACCATAGTCTGTGTGTCCATTCCATTAGCGAGGGTCCTTCCAATGACTTACAGGTCTTCGCTATGGTGTGGACTGCAGCCAATATCATCATTTTACATGCAGAACTATTAGTATTTTTTTTCAGTTGACTTAGGCTATAGGCCCAACAGTGCTATCCCTGTCTCAAACAGGATTGCCAATCTGGTTGCCATTTCCAGTTTTGACCAAATTTGTCTTCAAAAACACAACACTTTTGGGCAGTCCCACCCACAGTGTAAATAGGTTCCAGGCATTCCACAGCCTCACAACAATCAGCTTTGTATGTTTTATTCATATGCGAAAGTCATGCTGGAGTTGAATTAAATCTTGCTGTGCCTGGAATTGTCGGGTTGCAGCAGTGGCCAGGAGACTTTTTCACCAACTCCATCTGAGGAGGCTGTGGCCTTTTCTTTCTGATTCAGACTTGGCTACTGTCATCCATGTTTTCATCACCTTGAGGCTAGATTACTGCAATGCGCTCTACATGGGGCTGACCTCGATGACTGTTTGGAAGCTGCAGCTGGTGCAGAATGCGGCGACCTAGCTCCTTTCAGAGACTGGTTGCTGGGAGCACATTACACCTGTGCTTTGGAGTCTGTACTGGCTACTGACAGCTTTCCGGGCACAATTCAAGGTGTTGGTTTATAGCGCTAAACAGCTTGGGCCCCATATATCTGAAAGACCGCCTGTTCTACCATACTCCATCGCGGCCCCTGCAGACGGCCATGTGCAGTCTCCTTTGAGTTCCACCTATGACTCTAGTCCATACAATGAGGGCCCACAGGAGGACTTTCGTGGCTGCTGCTCAAATATTGTGGAACTCTCTCCCCCTGGAGGTCGGCCTGAGTCTGAGCCTGGGTGTTTTTCAGAGGCGGTACAAAGCTTTTCTTTTTAGTAAAGCATTTGGCGGGCGGGCATAGGGATGAGATGGGAGGTGTTCGTGGATTGGGGTTTGGACTGGTTTTTTTTTCTAATTGTATTTTAATGTCTTAATTGTATTTTATATCTTTGTAAGCCACCCTGATTTGGAAAAGGGCTGGGTAAAAATGCTAATAAATAAATATAAATAAATAAAATGTTACTCTCTCTAATTACAAACTAAAAAGCATCAGTAAATATTCTATTCATTTTAAATCACAAACAAATCAAATTTTTATAGTCTTTCTCAGTGGGTGATAATTAGCATTCTTGTCTATAGTCGTTGTGCTGTGAAGTGTAATTTAAATGGTAGGTTAGTATCAAACTTCAAGATAACGATGCACACACCTGTACCTGACAAGATTATGAATCACCATGTTTAGTCGAGGTTTAGACGGAGAATCCCCCCCCCCAAGAGATTAATAATGCAGCATTTTACTTGTGCACTCTGAGAATTTTATTGTGCTACACCAAGAATTTGATTTTAAAATACTCTCAGTATTTTATTGTGCTTTCTTAATCTCTGTTGACAATACCACTATTCTTCCTGCCCCTCAAACTGGAAAATATGGGGTTTCTTTGACTTGTCCCTGTCCTCTTTTTCTCATATCAAGGCTCCTGCTAACCTCTCTCCTTGCTTCCACATCACACAAATCTGCCCCATTCTCTCCATTACCTTTTCTAACGCTGTGATATGTATCTGTGGTTTGCTTCCTGATTGTACCCACTTTCCTTGTCTCTGGCCCCCTGGTCGGTATTTACCAGTGGAACAAGAGCACCTACAAGCAATAGAGGTGTCCCTAGGAGCTGCAGGGTTCTGTGATGCCCTGTGCAAGGAACCTGACGGGCTCCTTCTGGTATGGCGCTCTGTGCAGCTGCACTGGCCACATATGGCCTACAGATGTCTCTAGCAGACTAAGGAATTTATTTTGGCTGAAACTAGCAGTATGGGCTGGAAAAGGGAGAAACTAAAAACCAGGGGATACATATCACATGTTACTTGGGATTTTTGCTTTCGATTTCAGTTGAAGCATGAGAAAGTTTTTCAGTCTAAGGTACGTTGGATTGGGACTCTTTAAGGGTACACCATGAAAGAGCATGTTAGGTGTCCTGTTTAGAGCATGTTCTGGAGTACAAAAAGAAAAATATGGTCTCTGCCTGGAAAAATGGACCACACCAATATTTATACAGAAAGGATAAGCATCTTGTGAGATAAAATTCAAATGGCTAAAATGGTCCACAACACAATAAATCTTTCAATTATTCAAAGTAATTGAATAATTGAAAAGATGAAAGTAATTTATCTGAGCCCTTCTGATATTTCACAGGCATTTGTGATTACCATTTTATAAATGGCTATTAGTCAAGTTGGTCAGGGTGGGGACGTAACCTCTGTCAGGACCTGATAGTAAATAAATAATTTATATACTATTTAAGAGGTATGGAAAATAATGTAGCAGATGAGAAGTAATTGTTTTGTTCTTTTAAAAAAAAAATCTACTGTCTGGTTTGGTGTAATTTTACAGTCTAAACTTTCAGTGGCACGAAGTACAATGGATTTTTTTAAATATAAGAAAACGATTACTTCTCATCTGCTACATTATTTTCTTTTCTCTAATGGGTTTAAGCAGTGTATGCACATCTTTGGGCTGAAATGTAAAGCTGAGGTCTTAAAGACTTGTGGTCATTAAAGAAGCTATTTGCACTTTTTGCAAGAGTGCAGATGTTAATCCAGAGGTTGTGACCAAATTGCAATTAGGGCAATTACAGTCTGTCTATCTATTCTCCCTTGTGTCTTTAATTGAATAAAATACTATTGTCTTCTCCACTTCCTATTCCTACACACTTGTGTAATGTTTCTGTCATTATTATAATGGATACAGCAATCCATCCCAGTAATGGCTACATTACAGTGCTGGGTGGAGAGATGATCCCCTCATATAAACAAATAAAGGAAAGGAAAGAAAATCCCCCACCAAAACAACAACCACCCATTCTCCCAACAACCACCCATTCTCCCCTCTGGTCGTGTTGGTGGCTAGCACGGGCTGTGACCTCAGAAAATCTCCAAGGTCACAGCCCAGACTAAGACCTGGCCAACTGGGGCACAGCTGACTAGCACATCTGTTCCTGCGTAGCCAACTCGGCCCAGGCTGGGGGCTGCCATAGCCGGCAGCCATGACTGCATCTCATTGGCCACCATGGCTGCCTGTTGTGATTGGGGCAGGGCTTTGGGAGCAGTGCATGTGCGAGCCCAGCCGTCCACATGTTTGTTGTGCTCCTGGGCCTACCCAGGTCATGCGTCCGGCGGGCCAGCTCCCCAGCCACAGGCACATCAGTTCAGTGTCCCAGCCTGATTCAGATAGTATCACTTGCGATTTTTCATGCTAAGGTCCCACCAGCTGCTTGTCTGCTTTTACCCTATGTCTCTTGTACTACCCAAAATCTGTCAAAGACTTCTTAAACAGCATCTGCCTTGAAAACACAAAATTAACATGTAGGAAGACAGTCTTTGCCTCTAGCACTTGTGCAAGAATATCCTGTAATAGTTAGAGTTATGGTTTTCACTCTGCCCTTGACACTTGGATCAAGCACTGTTACCAGCAGATGTTATGCATTTTCAGGCATTCCACTTATTGTAGTGCTGTTGGACAGCTTCAGTGTTAGGTTGCCTGCCAGCATGACTGAAATAGTGTTCCCTTTGGTTTTAAATTCAGTTTTCTTTAAAAAACAAAACAAAAAAACAACGCTACAGAGGTAAAGATAGTGCCCACTCTAAATGGCAGCACAAGACTTATATTCACATTATGGGTGATTTCGGACGTGACAGTGCGCCTATTGGAATCAAAACATCACGTCAACAGATGAGCCGGATGATTCCAGCGGGGAATCTGGGGAGGGGGAGGGGCTGCGTGGTGCAACGTGCGGCTGCACAGCCCCGCCCCCCACGCTCCCCGGGCCGGCCACCCTCTGGGAGACGGGCGGGCACAGTGGCCAATCTGGCCGCTGCGCCTGATTCCGTCCTGGGGTCTGGGCCATGGCCCAGAATCGGCAGCGGTAACAGACGTTACTGGCCGCCGATTCAGGGCCGTGGTTCAATTAACCACGCTTTCGGAGATGGTGCCCAGACCATCCTTGAAAGCGTGGTTATTTTGCTCACCGCCGATGGTTCACCGTGGTGAACATCTGGCGGCGAGCAACCAGACATTACGCGACCATCCACCATCACAGGGGATTGTCCGTGGTTGACCGTGATCACGTAACGTCTGAAAATACCCTATAATTCTGATGTCCCAAGTAACCAGTTTAAAATGGGAAAATGATATGCAGAAAGATGGCAATAATATTCTAATGAATTCTTTTTTTTCAATTTCATGCTTGACCACATAGCCTGTTACTTGGGGAGGGGGATAGGCCTGTTCTGGAGTCCTCTGAAAGCATAGAAAGTTACATTGGAGTGTAACTTCCTAGCTGAAATGAAGCTTCAGCAAGATTTCTTCCCAGAACCTGATTAGGTTTTTTCTAGTGTCCTGCAAGTAATCACACTTGCATTTGTATTATTTCCTGCTTTAAGACACTCTGAGCCTTATACCGCATTCACACCTTACGGCGACATGGTGGCAGCACTCCCGCGATGGGAAGGCACGGCGGGGGAAGGAGGCAGAGGCCGTCACAACTTCTGGTGTGAACGGGGTTTTGCCACAACAATACTCATGAATGACATTTGCGAATATCGTCGTGGCAAAACTCCATTCACACTGGAAGTTGTGATGGCCGTCGTGTCTTCTCCTTGCAGGAGTGCTGCTGCTGGACCGCTGTAAGGTGTGAATGCAGTCTTTGTGGAAGGACAGGGTATTAATTTAAATAAACAAACAAATAAATAAATAATCAAACTAGAAAATGTTTGCAATTGCACCTGTGCTAAGCAGTTAATAAGCTTGCTTTCTGTGACAGTGCAAGTTTCCTAAGTGCAAAAGTACTTATTTGCAGCAAGAAAGGTTATATCTGTGTTCTCATGTTGCCACAGTGGGACTCAGCGGGCTATAATAAGTGGGTAAAAACAGACATGATAGTGATCTGCTGTGGCCTGGGACTCACCTGCTTGTCTGTTCCCGCACCGCCAGATGTTAGCCTCAGACTGTCACAGGACAGGTAGGTGGCTGGACCGGGATGCATTCTCATGGAAATTGCCAAGGCGCATCCTGGGCCAAGGACTGCCAATGCAGGCCACTTTGAGCCAACGTGGGCCCGCACATTTGTTTGGGGCCCCTCCCTGACCCGGGAAGGACTGACTACAGTTTCCCACCTTGGAGCGGGCTGGAGAGGCACCTCACCGCCAGCCCATCTGTTTTTGCCCAGTGAGTGCCTCACAACTATTAAATTCCCAAATCAGTCCTAAGAGAGATGAAAATGACTCCGTAATAAAGCAACATTTGGGATAGAGGGCTGACCCCAAAGACTGTTACCTCCAGTGCACTTTGGATCAATCCTTGGGTGTGTTTTCACAACCGTTCCAGATCCAGGGTTTTTATGCCAGAGGAGTTACTCTGCTTCCCTCCACATCCATTCTCATAAGCAAGGGAAACCAGGGCTTAAACACCTTCTTTATTCCATGATTCCCTTTCTTTGGAACTTCCAGCAGGGTGAACTGTAATAACCAGCAGTTTGTGAGAAGCTGTTTGAGTGACACAAAGGGTGTTTTCAGACGTTACGGGGCCGCTTGGCCCCATACCGAAAACAACCCTTTCATTCCCCGCCGGGGTCACCCCGTCACGCCATATCAGACGTGCCGGGGGGATCCCGGCGGGGAATCTGGGAGGGGGCGGGGCCGCACGGC
>QEPC01005568.1:1164431-1179012 GCA_003113815.1 Sphenodon punctatus | reverse complement strand
GATTTTTAATCCCCCACCTGTTCACTTATTTTATATACCACCAGCTTTTATTTGTTTTATGGTTGTATTTAAATGTTTTAAATGTTTTTACTGTTGTAAACCGCCCCGAGCTGCTGTGCAGGATGGGGCGGTATAGAAATCCAATAAATAATAAATAATAATAATAAATAATAATAATCTTCCGGCGGAGATCGTCGACGAAGGCCACCAATGCTGTCTCAGTGCCATAGCCGGGATGGAACCCCGATTGAAAAGGGTCCAGGAAACTGATGCTATCTAGATGCGCCTGGAGCTGGATCGCCACCGCCCGCTCAGTAACCTTCCCTAAAAAGGGAAGGTTAGAGACAGGTCGGTAGCTGACGAGTACATCCACATCCAATGATGGTTTCTTCAGCAGGGGGCGCACCACAGCCTCCTTGAGGCTAGTCAACAGCCTCCCCTGCCGCAGGGACGCGTTAACCGCTCTCGCCAGCACCGTCCCTAATGTCTCCCTGGAGGCTTTCACCAACCACGACGGGCAAGGATCAAGTTCACAACTGGTGGCTCTCACAGACCCCAAGACATCCACCACATCGGCTTGCATCACTTAAACTTCCCCCACAGAGTTGGAACAGATGGGGCCGTTATATTTATTAAAAGTGATAGAAGATGTATGATTATTTCTGTGGACTTTAGATCCACCACATAGGTTTATTGGAACACCAGTGAGAACAGGGTACCATTTATTAATTATAATACAGAAACCTCACAGATGTGTACGTCATTGTTCCATGGAAGATTTACAGCTTGGTGGCCAAGAGGTAGATCATGACCTACTAGTAGATCACAAGCTAGTCTCCAGTAGATGAGAGGAGGAACCAGCTTTTCAGAGATCACCTCTGGAGATGGGACTCCAGGGAGCGTCTCTGGGGCGGAGATGGACTAGGAGAACTCCTCCAGTGTGACAGGGGAGTGCTCCTTTCCGCTCATGAGACTAGTTGCTGAGAGGCTGTAGAACTGGGAGTCAGTGGGAGGGTTCTGGCCTAGAGTGCCAGATCCAGCGACAAGGTTCCAGTAGATCCAGTGATGTGGGTTTTCCAGAAAATTTTGAATTGGAAAATTTTCCCATGCTATTTTTTTTCTAATTTTGCATAACATTTGCATAATATATTTTTGCTCAGAAAATGTTTCTATGCAACTTTTCCTGCTCCCTTAGATAGATTGTGGTGTGATTTGGCATATTTGACCTATATCTTTAGTAAAGAACACTAAACAATTTACCATATTTATTTACATGCTGTAATATCTCAAAGTTTTTCCAGTTGCCTTCCAAGTGCCAACTGCAATATTTGATTAGGGAGAGAGAGAAAAATCAGTAAACACAGTGTGGTTTAACTGTTTTATATTGAAACAAATTCAAAGTTGGAAATTATTTATATTGACTTGACTTGTAAATATCTTAAAACATAACCCAACAGTAGAACATTTTTAAACAATGAGAAAAAATTAAGGGCAGCGGCAGGCACTAAAAATATTAACGTACACTGGGGTTTTTTTAGCATGTCCAAACTTACGTTGCCAGTATTGTCCACTGATTTACTTCTCTAACGGTTAACTTTCACTGAGACCATGCTTCAGTTTCACTGTCACTATCTGTAGAAGTACTTACACTACCTCGTTCCAGTTCAGATTGAGGCAAATCTGATTCAGAAACAGAATGGCTTGACTCACATTCTCTTTCATGAAAGGGTGATTCTACCTGCAGCGGTTTTGCCTGAAACTGATCTGACAGCAAGAAGAGATTTTGAGAAATAGAAACAAGCTTAGCGGTGCATTCATTTGTTAGTCTAGTCATCTTTTTTTGTCTTGATGGAGCTGAAAGTTTTCCAGTTCCGTTCACAAGAAGCAGCTGTGGATGGAATGCTTAGGATCCTGATGGCGATCTTGGACAATTCTCGGGTTCCAAAATATCCCTTCCACCATGTGAGAGGAGACAGATTCTCTGCTGCCCGCCAAATGAAGTCTTTCCTCCAAAGTTTTCCTTTTGCACAGTACTCAGCAGTGTCGGCCATCACACTTATTTCATCAATGTTGGGTACATTCGTGGTTACTTCCATAATAGTATTAAGAGCAGTAGATAATTAATCTTCTGATAAATGTTGTCCGCTGTGTTGAGGATCCAATAGGTTTGCTGCAAGGTGAACTGAATGAGAGCAAAACTCAAAACTCTTAGTAAATATTTGTTTTACTTCATCGTCTTCTTTTTTGGATAGAGATGAAGAAGGCAAAAGCTCCATTAGATTTTCATTCAGTTTTCTGAATATCTCTGGAATACTTGAAAGGTTTGGTGTATCTCCTTCAAGCTTCTTGATAGCCACCGAAATTGGTAGCAGCAAATTGAATGCTCCTTGGACTCGAACCCAAAACACATCGTTGTCGAGAATCTGCTTATGAATGTGGACAGGAATAATCTGTGGTGCTGCTTCATCTAAGCACATTGTAACTGAGCCCCATCTAGTTTCTTCTGGCAATAAAAGTGCACTTTCCTTCCCTAGCTTCTCTTCCTGTAATCTCTTCAGTGTTTGATTAGCAACATGATGATTGTTGATACCTTCACAATTGCTTTGCACTTTGCCTGTATTGTTTTAATTGTATTTATACTTAATATGTCCTTTGCCAGAAGATTCAACCCATGAGCAAGACAGTCAAATATTATTAAATGAGGATATTGCCTTTAATATTTGCCATGCAGCTTTCATATTACTCGCATTGTCAGTCACTCTGGAGGGATCTGCTCTTTCAGTCTCTTCAACCAATAAATTGGCTTTATATTCACCTGTTTGACGAGAAGATTTGGTAACAATTGCTTTCAGGAATATTGGTTCAGGTGTTGCAAATGTAATGTTCAATAATGGACTTCCTTGTATATCAGTCCATCCATCTGACATCAGCGTCAGTGATTCTGCTTGACCAATCTTTTGAACAACCATTGTTTGAACTCTGTTGTAGTCTATCTAAAAGAGAATGTGATAAATGATAACATGATGGTAACTTATAAGATGGACAAATTAATTTGTAATGCTCCTTCCAGTATTGATTTTCAGTTATGGAAAGAGGTGTACCACTTTCATGTATAGCTCGAGCTAACGTCTCATCTACTTTTTCTTGATCTTCTGCTGCCATTTTATCGACAAAGCTTGATATTAACTGTCTTGAAGTTGAACAGCTACTCTCACATTTTGTGCCTTGTGACTGTGTTCTTGAAAAAGTGCCTTCCCCCAGACCTGGCAGCTTAACCTTTTCAGTTTCCATGTTTGGCAAATCGGCTGTTTCACTTGAGTTACCAAGTTCCTGCCACAAAAGACGGAAAAGGATTTTAGCCTACGGCTACTATAGAGTTGCATTATTAACTTTATCATTTCAACTTTATCGTGTAGATGCTAGCAGTCTACAGAGTTGTTTAAATATATTTGCTAACTTATATGAATGGTTTATTATCTGGTCACAGACCTTCATAAACATTAATATATTACAAAATAAAATAAAATATAGCTTTAAAAAACAGGCATATAATAGAAACCATATTAGATACTTACATATGATTCCTGAGGTAGTCTTTTCCATGATGATGTTCCACCACTTCACTGCAGCAGTTTCTTGTATGAGTACTGTATTTTTTCTGGACACTTTGGGCATGTTGCCAAATGTCTTTTCATTCTTGTTGCATTATTTGCATATTTCTGGCCACAATATTCACATTTGCCTACTACCTTCCTTCAGTGGATTCACTATAGTGATGCCATACACAACTCTTTTTTTCAGATTAGGCATTATGACTACCTCTAACAGATTTTGATTCCTTTCCAACCTCCACACCACAACTCAATAACAGAAATTAGACACACTGCTTTGTGTGCTTAGTTTCGATTTCACTTCCAGCTATCTGTTGCAATCACAGCTTTAGTTTTGGTTTCCCTTCCACCATCAGTAATTTTCCACACACAGCAAATTGCTGCCAAAGCCCTGATATGGGCACCTTACACAGCAAGACAGACAAGGATCTTCCATCTTTGCTGATGATCCTACTGAGAGAGCAGTAATATTGCTCCAGTTGGGAACATAAGGGAAAGAGTAACAGAGATAAAAGCATGCAGTCAACACCGCTAGAAGCACTTATGGGTCAAGAAACAGTACCTTCTGTCACATTCATGAATGACCAATCTTTTATCAGGACTGCTTCTGCACACAGCAGATTCTTAACTGTGCTTAGCTGTGCAACTGGTGATTTTCTATTGTGTTTCCCCAGTAGGAGCAAAGTAAAAAATAGTGAGCTTTGCAAAGTTGTATTACTACTGCCACTCAGAAGGAGCCAATTGAAACAGGGATTTGGGATATCCCCAGGAGTTCCTCCCCTGAGACAAAGACAAAAAGCAAGAAATAGCACAGTTTGAAAGAGCGGAAGGAAAAGACAAATAATCAAGTGTGCTCCCTTCCCTCAGGGAAATAACAAAGATCCTAGTAGAGCAGATTCATCTGACTTGCTCTCATAAGAACAGCTGTCCCAGGAGAATCTTGGTCTCCCCACGGTTAGTCTAAAGTAGCCCCACACGTTAATGGAAGCCCTTGAAATTTTTCCGCGGAAAAAATTGGTAGTGGAAACTTTTCCGCCCCACATCTCTGGGTAGATCGCCTGAGGTTAATGCCTGCAAGTGGATCCCATGTACAATAGGTTTGACGTCTCCTGATTTACAGGTTCTTTGAGGGAGACTTGGAAGCCTCCCTTTCAGATGCACTGACAGATTCTAAACTTGAATGGAATATTGGGTTATTACCTATCTCTGATAATCAGGTTTTTCTTATAAGCTTTTCCACAACTGTCCCACTGATTTACCACATGGTACAGCAAGCATTTCAGATGTTACCGTATGCTGCTTTCCATGGGGTTTTTTGACATCTCAAAGCACTCGTAAAGAAACCATCCTTTTTAAGATCATAAGAACCAAAATATTACATATCTGGAACTCTGATTCTAGTTTCTGTTAAGAAACTTCAGCTTCACCATCCTTAAGAAGAGCCCTGCAGTTGAATAGTTCTAGGGGTGGGACACTGGGGAGAATACCGGACACCAGATGTACCGGTATCAGATCTCCCAGGTACCGGATGTACCGGTATCGGCATACCGGATTTTTAACATTGGCCACGGTACCGGATTTGTTACATTGTGGCTATTGACTTCATGGCCGCAATGTTAAAAATCCGGTATGCCGGTACAGGTAAATATCAGATTTATCGGATTAAGCCGATACACACAAATACCGGCAATATCGGATCTCGGGAGAACCGGAATTCCCACCCCTAGTTCATACTAATAAACAGGTCCATTGAGAAGAATTTGGGGATTGGTACATCCTGGTAACTGCCTGCCTGCCCTTCCTCCTATCCCCTCATCATAAATTTTGAAATCAATTTCTGGCGACCCTGTTGGTACTTTATTTACACATATGTTGCTCGTAATAATTATTTGAGTCAACATATTTCAATCTATATTTAAAAAGAAAATTTTTGTTGGTTTTTGGGGCCTGGTACAATTATATCCCAATTCCTCCCCTCATCAGGCCTGCCAATAAAATACCTAAGTCCTATGATATTTAAGAGAATGTCATCCTGACAGATTTTCTTTCCCCTACAGCAAACCAATCGCTTGGCAGCTGCTGGTTTTTAAGAAAAATAAAAATAAAAAATTCCACACCCTTTCCCCCTCACTTCTCCAGTACACACAGTTATTTGTACCCCAACACGTTATTTATCATCTTTAGGCTTCCAGCTGCTGTGGCAATAGCAAGAAACCACAGAGCATCGCATATTGTAAGATACAGTGTACCAATCTTTCAAGCTGCCAATCCCTGATTACATGAAGAGTGATTCCCCACCTTGAAGTCCCAAGATCAAGAAAGTCACAGCTATTGTTGTAGTGGTTATTACTAGCTTAGGTCAAGGTTACTGCACAGTAAAAGATGAAAAATTTCGGCTCTAAATCCCCTTGCAAAGTTCCTGGGTATTTAGACCCAGGGCTTTTGTTATGGAATCTGCTGTGCAGCAAAACAAGGACCCTTTCCTGGCCTTGTATGAATTCACAAATGTACACTTAATATAGGTACCTATTATTTTCTAATGCAATATAATATTTTTTTTAAAAAAAAACAACAACTTGATTTAGACCCTGATCCAAGGTCCAGGCACACACAGAGACCAAACTTACCTCCTGCATACAAATAGTGTGCGCACAATGCATAGTGCCCGAGGAAAAGCCCCCCACCTCCCAACTGCGCCACTACCCCATAGAGGGAGAGGTGTGGATGCACGGGCGAATGCAGGCATCGGTGGGGATAGGAAGCAGGACATTGCTTTGGGCACTATGCAGGCATGCACTATGTGAACACACACAAAGGGTAAGTTTGGTCCATTCCATACACGGTCTTTAGAATGGGTCCTTAGTATTTATAGATGTATTGACATTTAGGAGCTGAAGTATGTAATCAGTTCCTTTATCCAAGAGGTGGGGGACCTCCATCCTGGTGCCTTTTGTGACCCGAGGCTGGCCATTATATGGTTCCTGGAGGCTCCTCTGCATCCCAGTTCAAATGGCCTGGTGGCTGCACTCCACGGCCTGCCACCCATTGGATGTCCATGGAGCGCTTCTGGGCCAGTGGCCACATCGCCTGCCACACTCCCCTCTCCCTCGCACAGGATGCTTTGTCCCATGGAGCCCTGCAGGAGGGAGTCCCACCCCTAGGGGAAAATTACCTGCTGCTGTTTTACACCATTGTGAGCAGCATTTTCTGTTCTTAGATACTTATGCAATGTGCAGAAAGTGATTCTTACACTGAATTAAATGCATAAGTTAGACGCAGAATTGGAACTTTTACCATCTTGGTCCTATCAGTTTTTTAAAAAAATGTCATTGGGTGAAAACAGACATGACGCTAACCACCCTTTAACCACCCTTGGTGGTCATTTATGCATGTTTCAGGGCTGCATAGGGCACCAATACAGCCCTGCAACATGCATAAATAACCACCAAGGGTGGTTAAAGGGTGGTTAGCGTCATGTCTGTTTTCACCCATTGACTTATTTTGTATTTTTATTGTTGCTGTATGGACACAGTAATAAACCGAATTGATACACCAGTTTTTGAAGTTGCTTTTGAAAACAGCTTCTAATTTTATAGTTGCAGCGTTGCAAGATTCTGGGGGAGAATCTCTATATTTAGAATGGAGAATAACAGCTGTCTCTTATACACATCTAGATGTGTATAAGAGACAGGCAACATGCGGCTGCATGGCCCCGCCCCCCCATGCTCCCCCACCACCCGCCCTCTGGGGAGATGGGCGGGTGCCGCAGCCAATGCGGCCACAGCGCCCACTCAATTTGACCATGGCCCGGAATCCTGCTGGGGATTCCGGGCCGTGGTTGCCGGCCAGACGTTACTTTTTGTTGGTTCCCGCTGGGAATCTCTTTGACCACGCTTGCGGCGATTGTCCGCCGGGGAGCCCCGGAAGCGTGGTTGAAATTGACCCCACGTGGGAATCGACCGTGGTGAACATCTGGCGGCCGCCTAACAGACGTTCAGGGCGCTTTGGCCCCATGTGGGTATTGACCGCGGTTTACTGTGATCTCGTAACTTCTGAAAATACCCAATGTAGCCGAGAATAGTGGGTCTTTCAAACAGAAGGAACTTTGAAAGTGAAACACTGCGTGCAGTTAACTAATAAATCCCTTCCCCTACAATGCAAAACTAAGGAAACATTGTGATTAATTCTTTCCCTCTACAGATTAAAATATGCTTAAGTACCTTCCTGAATTGGGGCTATTATGAATGCATTCTGTAGTAACATTTTTGAGATATACTTAAATCGATTCAATCCAGCATACAATAAATAACTACAATAACTTTATCTTTGTAACTTTGAAATAATTTGTAATACACAGATTTGCAGTTTATCATTCACAAAAATTCATTTCCTGAAATCTACATAAACACAATTTGTTTCATGCCAAAATTCAGACTTTGTGAAAATGATTCCAGCCGGCTCATCTGTTCAAGGGTATTATCCAAACACGTACTTCTCCTGCAGTGTCTTCCTCTTCATGCAATTTGGACACAGCCAAAGGATCCAGAACACAGAATTCAGTTCCTTCAAGCCATTGATGCCTTAAAAATATCACATGCACAATTAGTAGAAGACAGTCTTTCAAGAGACTGACGCTGGGTAGTGTAAGTAATTAGGAAAGATGGTCCAGTGAGTAGGTTATTAGTCTGGCACTGGAGAGATGCAACTTCAATTCTCTTCTCTGCCACATAAATGTTAGACCTTGGGCAAATTATTTAGTCTCCTCCTGAAAATCATGATCGATAGATTTGAAGGTCAGATGGGCCACTGAGATCATATAGTCTGGCTTCCTAAATGACACACAGTTACTCAATTTTCTCCAGTTATAACCGTAGCGCTCTCAGTGGCAGAGGTGACCTTAGGAATTGTGGCTCTCTGTACAAAGTAAAATGGGACTGTAGATCATTGTACTCAGATATCCTACTGGGTTTCCTCTTGGGACAGGGCCAAATCAGTACACTCGGATATCTAGTCCATGACTGGCTCAATGCACTGTAGGAGCTTGTTGGGACCCCTCCATAGTGCAGCAGGGCCTACTGCCTTTATATCAGTCACACTTCCTAGTGATTTTCCTTTCTAACTTCTCTTTGTCTAAATATTTTAAGAAAGGCATCTAGTCTGGCAGAGTAAACTGTCTCAGAGAGGCAACTAAAAGAAAGAGAAGAAACGCTATACTCCAACCCTCAAAGCCCTTATTTTTCCTCCTCTTTAGCTGGTGTTTTTAACTGAGTTGTGTCTAAGGGGTGACTCAGCACCCTGGGTATAATTCTAGTGGGGAAAGGGATGGGGTGGGGGACCAGAGTAGATGCATCCCAACCAAACATTTACAGTGGGTGGATATGAATATCTACAATCCCCACTCCAACCTTTGACTCTTAGAGACACAGTTTTAGCAGTTCTCTGCAGAGGTAGAAGTTTGTGGCAGAGAGTGTAGGGGAAAGATGCTAATGGACTATTTGGTTGATTTAGTTCACAGAATAAAATGTTTTTGGAGGCTATTTTACTGGGGCTGAAAGGAAACATGTCCTCAGGCATCTGTGCTGAGAGACGCAAAGGGGAAATGTGTGTTTTTTAACAATGAGACATCAAAGGCACATTCTTACACCCGCTGAAGTCAATGGCCCAGATATATTTTGTTGTACCAACTGCTGTGGTGAGAATAAGCAAGCTTTCCAGGCCACACAAGTCTCTTTCTCAGACTGGTAGCAAGTCAGATTTGCTCAGCTGGTCTTATTTTCTCAGAGAATAGTGGAAAGAGTGGTGAGACCAAAATTGTCTCTTGCTGCTTGAACATTCCAACAAAGCTGAGTACCGAGCTATTTAGCCAAACTGTTGTGTCGACTTCCAGAACTTCCTAACCTGGTGGATAGAATGCCAGGAGAGACATTGCCAAAAAAGAATATGCTTTGGAGTAGTCCTAGTGAAGGCAGCTGCAAAGAAGGGTGTGGTAAAAGATCCTTTACAGGAAGAAAGAGGTGCTGAGTTTGTCATTCATGCTTGACTTGTCTCTTTTTAAAGAACCTATCGAAATGTAAGAAGACATAACTTTGACATGATGAGAATCCAGTATGTATGGTGAGCTGAAATTGCATGTAATCAACAAATTTCAAAGTTGGGTTCTCAGGTGACTACCTAAATATATATTTAAGACACCAGGAGAATTCGCCTAATTTCTAAGATATTGAGCATGCACGAAACCAGTGCTTAAGACCCCTAGGAAACTGGACACATCAAAATGTCTAACGTCACGCATTTATCTCTGGAAATTTTGGTCTTAATTAACTTGGAGTTAATTGAGATGAGCATTTTGCCATACTTCATTGTTCCATCTGAAAATAGATCAATCTAGCTGTAAACATTTTCCCTAGTGATGTTTTCTTTTATTGTTTGATTCATTAAATACAAAATGTGTTTCAGACTTTCTAAAAACAAACATACATCAGTATAATTATAATTTCGCTAATGCTACTTTTTCTGATTATTGTTCTTGAGAAAATTACAAATTAGTGTAATGATTAAAGCATGCAATTAATAATCCACTTGCTTACAGTGTTTATTTTGTTTTATTTGTCTTCCACTTGTTATTAAGACTTAAAAATAACAAGAATATATGGAATTACATTCAATTGTGCCATTTTTCATTATGTGTATTTAAGGTTAGAAAAGTGATTGTGTTGATATACTTTCTTAGCCATCATAAGCTGTTTTTGAATGCCCCCCTCCCGCTAAGTGTGCAGGGGGGTGGGGGCATCCGTGCAAATGCTGCGGCGGTGGGAGGGGGGATGGTTGTGTGTCAGTGCAAACAGCGTGGGTGGCGGTGGGTGCACGCTCCCGTGCAACACCCACCTCCACCCATCTCCACCTTTGATCCACCCACAGAGCCATCCAGAAAACCCGAGGAGGTGCTGTGGGTGGAGGTGGATGTGCACCCGTGGAAAAGGCCACCCACCACCGGCGCACACCCAGCCCCCCACGTCCATGCAAAAATGGGCATACTCTCTTCCACGGTGCTTTTGAATTTTTTCTGCTTTCTTTACTATGGCTGCAGGCCTGAAATCACTTCTTCATGAGTAGTCCCACTGACCTTAAATGACTTTAGTGGGAGAGTTTTGTAAGTAAGTGGCTTCAGTATGAAGCATTAAGCAAGATTTGCCCTAATGTGAAACCAGAATAAATGAAAGGAGAATCTAGCTTTTTTGCTAGGTGGTTTTGAGAGAGATTAAATTATAAAGCCGTGGCAGCAACTCTATAGTTAAGGCGGCTGCATACATACAGGCGGCTGCATGTATTAAAATCACAAACTTTTTATTCATTATAAAATCGGGATGATTTCTCTTATCACTGTGAGATTTGGTAGGAAGGTTCACTTCAGTGAGGGGTAGAGTCTTTCCAAATATCAGGTATATTGGATAAAAAACAAGAAAGTTACAGGAGTTTAAATCTTGGAGGCAGAATGACATTTTCTCCCCATGTGACTTTTTTTTGCTGATGGACACTTGGGTCAATTTCAGACCTTCCTCCCCACGCATATTTTGGTTGCAGGAGGGAATGTGTACACCAGGATATGCAGAGGGTTCGCCCAGTCTGAAACACACACACGCACCTGTATGGCTTTGTTGGTGCAAACACGCAGAGATACAGAGCAGGAAATCCTGCTCTGTATCTCTGCATGTGTTTGCCCTCAAAGCCGTGCGGGGTGACTTTCAGACCGGCTGAACCCTGTGCATATCTTAGCGTGTGCATTCCCTCCTGCAGCCAAAATATGCCTGGCAGGGGGGAGGTCTGAAAGTGGCCTTAGTTCTGGGAGCAGTATTAAGAAATTTATCAGTGCTCGGAAATTCAAGTGTGACTTGAATGGATTTTGTGTTTTTAGTTCTTGAAAATCGGCTGTATAGGTTTGAAGTGCTCATTTTGGCAAATGGAGAGAGTGATTAGTTTCAGGAATTTATTGCATCCAAACTCCCCAGCAGGTGTACTGCAAGGCACAAGGAATGCCAATTGGAAACAACAGAGACAACAGGAATACCACTTGGAAGTAATGGGGCTTTGAGAATGGCAGTAGCCCTTAATGGACAGTAAACTCAATACAATGCAGATGCTTAACTGAATACAGGGACCTGGAGAGGATCAAATGGTGGTGGGGACATAAAAAAGGCCAGGAAGTGGGAAAAAGTGAGGAAGCCATGTAAAGGGAATGGAAAGAAGGGGTGGGTAGCTGTGTGGAATGGCAGGTAGGAGGCCATTCAAACCATCCGGAATTATGGGAGTGGGGGCTGCGTTGAACAATGGATATGAGACCACAGGGAGCAGCTGAAATGAGATGGGGCTGGGTGGAATGATGGGTACAAGGACACCAGGAGCAGCTGGAATGATGGGAGACTGGGTGGCATGACAATAGGTGGACATTGAGAGTGGTTGGAATGATGGGAAGCTGGGTGGAATGACACTTAAGAGGCACCCAGGAACAGCTGGAATAATGAGGGTCTAGATGGAAGAAAAGGTATCATGAAGCTACTGGGAGTGGACGGAATGAGGAGGGGCTGAGTGGAATAATGGGTGGGAGGACACCAGGAGCAACTGAAATGATAGGGAAGCTGGTGGAATGACAGGTGCGTGGACCCAGCCACCCTCACCCATTTCCTCTCTGTGGCTTCTTTACATGAGTTGGACATGTAACTGACAAAGATCAGGGCGGCAAGGGAAATGCTCCAATGAGGAGGGGACAGCCAAGCAATCCCCCCTCCTTCCCGCACCTTCCCATAAAATTGAAGCGTCTGCTCCTAGGTGGGGGGAAAACTCCACTGGTGAAAGTGACAAAGCTGGGGCTGAAAGGGAAACTGACTGGCTGGCTGCTCTAGTTGTCGAGTAAACTCCCCAGCAGGTGAAACTGACAAGTCTACTGCTCCCAGTTTAGAACCAAACCCTCTGGTGAAAGTGACAAAGCTCGGGGCTGCAAGGAAAACTCTCCAGAAGTCGGGCTCTTTGAAGCAATCTCCCTCTCCACTACCCCCCTCCAGTGAAACTGTCAAAGCTGGGGCTAAAAGGGAAACTCACTGGGAGAAAGGATGGGGTCAGGACAGAGACTATGTGGTGACGTGCAAGGAGGAATTGTACGTGAGTTGCGTAGAATTCCGTCAGGTGCATAACTGAGAAAATGTTTGTTCCTTCGGGAACATGGAGCCAGGATTTTAAGGCAGTTAACCTAAAAATGGCCAGATCTACTCAGGGGTTGTTAAAATTCTGGAGGAAGACGGGGGGACAGCAATTTAGCCCTGCTATAAAGCTGTTGGAACAGAAGTTGATACCCCAAGCTTTATATGGAGCAGAAATCTGGGCTGGTCAGGTAGAAGCGAAGCTGGAGGGCTTCCAAAATGACCTGCTCCGTACAATCACGGGAGTTCCAAAGTTTGTCCAAATAGCGCTACTTAGGGCAGAAGTGGGGGTGGTGTCGATTCAAACTAAGGCATAACAAAGCCTACTTTGATTCTGGTTTACACTACTGGAACAGGATGAGCAATCGCTCTCAAGACTGTGCTGGAAGGAAATAACAACAAATGACTCCAAGTCCAGATGGTATGAAACTTTACGGACTCTGCTAACCCTGTTGGGCTATGGAAGTTTAGTTCATCTCCAGGTCCTTTTGCATGGGGTAAAGGCGGCAGTAATGCAATGAATGCTGGATGTGGCAATGCAGTTAGATATGGCGGTGGTGAATTCATCAAAGGTGGCTCTTTTTTATGCCCAGATCAAGGTGGCTTGGGGCAGGGAGAAAATTAATTATCTCCCTGCCCTCGAGAACTTTAAATTAAGACAGACCTATATACTCTTCCGTTTGCAGGCTATCCCCTCTAAAGTAATTGAAGGTCGTTTTATGTCTATACCTTGGTCTCTGCGCCAATGCCCTTGTGGCCTGGAACAAGTTGATGACATTTCACATATTATTTTAAGCTGTCTTTATACAAAGGAAATAAGACAAGCTTGGTTTAATAAGCTGCTGGGCTACAGAAGATTTTGGGACCCTAGTCGCAAGATGGGGTTTATTTGGGGGACTTTAGATCTACAAAGCTTGAAAGCAGCAGTGACTTATTTGCACTTCTGGCCAGGCGAAGGCAAAGACTGGAATGCACGGCAGCTACCAAAAGTGTGATTTCTGTTAAAACTTTTAGTATTTAGTGTGTGTTGATGTGAATTTTGTTGGTTTTCTTATTTTGGTTTTTAGTCTTTTATTTATTGTTTTATATTTTAACTATACAAGCCCTATATGACTGTGGGGGAAATTATTTTTAATTTTTATTGGCTTAAAATTGTATTTTCCTTTTCAATTTTATATATGTTTGTCTATTTTATTATGGCCATTGACATGGAATTCCGTGGGTAAAGATTTGAGACGAGGAGGCTGCAGATGCAAAACAGCAGATACTCTTTATTCAGCAGATTTACACAATGCGTTGCGGTCCTTTAGTATCATGGAATCCTGAGCATCCCACAACAAAGAGCACTATATTCTTATACAGAAATCCTTGGGCGGAAAGCCCATACATGGGTTGCCACAACGGCGCAGTAGACGACCATGACAGCATAACTTGCAAACTCATTATTTAAGGAAAAGACAGTTCACTTTTAAGTGAGGGTCGTTATTTAGACCGAAACCAGGTGCATTCTTGAGCTATAGAAGTCCTCCCTGTAAGCAAAATAATTTTCAAAGGTGGGGCTTATCTATCTGAGGAGAAGCAGAGCCTGTCTAATTTTAAGGGTGAAGCAAGCATTCCTAGCATGGCGGGGTAACTACAGGTTATAGCATCTTAATATTGTCTAAGATGGCAGAGGGTACTATAGGGCAAACAGACTTATTGGGGTTTTCTTCATCAATTCCCCCGTTTGATACTTGAGAGAAAAGTATCACCAAAAGAACCATCGCTTTTGTCTTCGGA
>QEPC01005568.1:1128534-1160311 GCA_003113815.1 Sphenodon punctatus | reverse complement strand
GGGGGGTGTCCCCCCTTCCACCCGCGCAGCCTGGGAGGGGGAGGGAATTAATTTTAATTTATTGCATTGGTTTCAATGGGGACACAGCGCCCCATTGAAACCAATGCAATAAATCCGGTACCGGTATACCGGATTCAATCCGGGAATCCGGTTTTTGTGAAACCGGTAACCGGTAAAATCCGGTGTACCGGTACTGTACCGGGTCCCGCCCCTAGTAACTACAGGTTATAGCATCTTAATATTGTCTAAGATGGCAGAGGGTACTATAGGGCAAACAGACTTATTGGGGTTTTCTTCATCACCATGGCAAAGGCCAATGCCATTGAATAAATTATTATAACTGAGAAAACTTGGAGCTGCAAGAGAAACACTCTGGTGAGGACGGATCTGCAAAGCAATATCCCCCTCCAGTCCCTCCTCCCTCTGCTGGTGAAATTGACGAGGTTGTTAGTTTCACCAGCATGATTCTTTCTCTCCCCCCCCCCCTTTTTTTTCCCTTCTTTTCTTTTTCCTTTTTTAAACACATGGGAGCAGAGTTTGAGGTGAAAGGGGAAACTTGCTGGCTGGCTGCTTGTTTGCCAATCAAAGTCAGGTTGGTACTGTGGCAGCAGGGAAAATTTAGTGCAGTCCCCTTTTAAAAAACAGGGAAATTCTTAGATCAGAAAAGCATCAATTTAAGAGAGGAGTTAAGATTCTTACAAATTCAGCCATGCTTTCAAAAGCATGGAAATCGTAAGTTAGGGCTTTTGCCTTAACTTGTGTGCCATGTAAGCAATCAAGATGTTGTATGGTCTCATATATTGTGCTCTCTTGCAATTTAGGCTCTATGCACCCACACTTTGCATTGGTCTTTCAGCCCCAATCCTCTTCCTCTGCAGGTTGGGGGAAACACTGAAGCTGGGGCCGGAGGCAGACGGGGAGAGCCCCCTGCTTTCCCAATGTGCTTTCATTTGTGTTGGAGAGAACAGGAAGAATGTGGACAGTAGAGCTACTGGTAGTTTGCATCCAGATTATTACAATCCTGGTCAGACTCGGTTAAATAAATACTGCAATTAGAAACATTAGGGAGGCAGGGCTAACCTTGCTGTTTCCCACCTTGGTGCTGTCCCTAGTCTATAAGATTGAGGCTGTGCCATCGGTGGCTAATATCTGAGCAGTACTCTTACACAAAGATTCATTGAGGAAGATTAGACAGCACTGATATTAATACGTTTAAGAGTCTTGAAGCAAGAGTACAGGTGCAGATGTCTGAAATGCAGATCTAGAAGGTTTGCTACATGTTGCAGTACAAATGCAGTATGTTCTGTGGGTGGAGGGCTGAGATGAGACACTGTTAGTTTAGAGATGTGTCCTTACCAGAGCATCAGGTCAGGAGGCTTCAGGAAACAAAGGAGAAGTGGTGTAGGAGTGCCTGAAATAGGCTGTGTCCACAATTATTTCTCAAGAGTAACCACTTACCTTTAGTCTTACTGGAAAAGCAGATCGTCTGAGGTGAGAGTTTGCTAAATTGTACAGTGAGTGGTACAGTAAAAATGTATGGAAAGAAAGGACATTCCAAAATAAACAGCTGTACTGAGTCCAAGGGATGGTTTTTGTGAGTAATTAGCAACAGGGAGTATGGAACGAAGTAGAGTTGGTGCAAAAGCAGGAGAATCTGACTGTAACAGTATTTCTATCAGTTCCCCCAAACCCACAATCCAGTAAAGTGCTTCATTGCATGACATAAGAGAGCAAATATTCCCCTGCCCTTATTCATCTGTGCAGTGAGCAGATGTACCTGAGCTGCTGCTAGAGAAAGGAGGTATAAATGAAGGAGAAATTGTGGCCACATGGAGACAGAGATCAGTCACATAATATTGGGGTCGGGAGGAGCTTGCTGTCCCCAGCTTCATTGTTGCTCCCAGCCTTCAGAGGAAGAGGATTGGGGCTGAAAGACGAAGGCAAAGTGTGGGTGCATGGAGCCTATGGGTGTTTACAAACATGACACTGGCCCAGTAGGGCCCGCTTTGGCCCAGCTGGGCCAGCGTCACGGCAGTATGTTTGTTCCGGGCCCACCAGATGTGAGCCCGGTACAAACCCCATCGGGAGCAGTGGCCAGACTAGAAATGTGGGCCCAGAATGATTCCGGGCCCGCAGTTCGTCCAACTGGGCCAGAGCAAGTGAAACTGAGTGAGAATATCTGTTCCTTCCCGGCCCCGTTCTGGCCCAGTGTCGTGGATCACCATGGGACCCAGCCATGGCTGCCTGTTATTGACAGTCATGCTGTCTGTCATGGTGGGGGCTGCTGGCTGAAGTGCGGTGTGGAGCAGGCCAGCTGCATGGAGCTCCCCACCCTCTCTGGCTGGGACAGGCCAGAGAGATGTCTGTCTCGGCCACCAGAGCTGCCCTGGCCAGGGCTAGGCCTCTCCCACCCCTGGGCGGGGAACAGCCGCCTGTTATGTCTGTGAGTACCCTAAGTTGTAAGCAAGCACAATATGTGAGTTTGTACGTCTTTACCTCATACATGGCACACAAGTTAAGGTGGGAGCCTTAACTTGCGATTTCTGTGCTTTTTTAAGCATTGCTGAATTTGTAAGAGCCTTAACTCCTCTCTTAAACGGAAGGTTTCTGGATCTAAGAATATATAATAACCTCATAGGGACAGACGTTCTCCTGTATGTCTGTCCCATCCAGGGGAGGGGGAGTGCTTTCCCCAGTTGGGTAAGCTCCAGCCACGGTAACAAACGTTCCCCCGGCTCCCCTGGCCAGGGATGGAGGGTGGGGAGTGATGTGCAGCCACCTGGGCACGTCACCACGCTCTGTGTCACCGTGGCGTGACAGGCAACCATGACTGCCTATTACAGGCAGCCATGGCTGAGCGCCATGGCAACCCCCCATACCAGGTGGAGCCGGGGCCAGGAAAAGATGTTCTTGCACAGTTCCACCTGCTTTGGGGCTGTTGCTGAGCCCAGATTGTGGACCTACTTTGATCTGCACCCACAGTCTGGGCCCAGCTGCCACCCCGGGTGAGGTTTGTTCCAAGCCCACATCTGGTGGGCCCAGAATAAATGTACAGAAATGACGCTGACCTGGTCAGGCCAAAGTGGGCCTAACCTGACCAGTGTCGTGTCTGTTAACACCCATAGTGTTGTTTTAAAGTGAGATAATTGACCATTATTATCCTTAAAGTGATGGTGATTTGAAAGAGCTGTGGCTTGGTCTTTCTCTTAGCGGCTTCTTTGAGCATAAACAGTTTGGGGGCAAATGGTGATAGTTATTTATTATTATTTCTCTCTTACCTTTTAGGCCCTTCAAACCATCACAGCCAGTCAACGCTGAGACCGCCTCTCCCACCTCCTCACAATCATACCCTGTCACATCATCACTCTTCCGCCAACTCCCTCAACAGGAACTCACTCACAAATCGGCGAAACCAGATCCACGCTCCAGCTCCTGCACCAAACGACCTAGCCACCACGCCTGAATCTGTCCAGTTGCAGGACAGCTGGGTGCTTAATAGCAACGTGCCGCTTGAAACCAGGTAGGTCATGAAGGTCTTCGGTAGGATTGCTCTAGAAAACAAAGCATAGCCAGTTCTTTCAATGTCATAGGAACATTGGGTGTCTTCAGACGTGACGTTGACACGTTGAACCACAGTGAATACCCACCTGGGGTCACCGTGTCCCGTACGTCTGTTTGGCGGCCGCCAGATGTTGGCCACGGTCAATCGGCACATGGGGTTTTTTTGAACCACGCTTCCCGGGCTAGCCAGGGGAAGGTCCCGGGAAGCGTGGTCAAATGGACCCCGGGCCGTGGCCAACGAAAAGTAACGTCTGGCCGCGTGCACGATCGGCCGGACGCAGCGGCCGCATTGGCCCCGCCGCCCACCTGTCTCCTCGGAGGGCGGGCGGCGGGGTGCGTGGAGGGGGCGGGGCCGTGCGGCCGCACGTCTGTTGGGCCGTGACGGGGTGACCCCGGCGGGGAACGAAGCCGGTGGTGCCAGTACGGGGCCAAAGGGCCCCGTATCGTCTGAAAGTACCCATTGAATAAGCCTGGATAACATAGGGAGGGAAATGTGTAAATAACTGATGATGGCAATATGTTTAAGATAAAAAGGATGTATTTGTAATTGAGATTTAGATGCTCAAGTTTCCACTATACCAGTGATATTGCCGTGTTATATAAACAGATTTTTAAAAACTGCTGGGGAGGGGTGGGATGTGGCACGAAGGAGGTGTAAACAACTTTGTTAAATGGAAAGTAAGGTACTTTACTGACAGAATGTCAGTACATCTTTCTCACTTAAAACAACAAAGGTAGGTAGTTTGTTCAAAATATACCTACTAACACTCTTCTTGTCTTGGCGTTGAAAGATGGACAGTTAGACATCTCTTTGTTCACATGTGTCTTGTTTTAATACAGCTCTTGTGTACCCAACTAATAGAATTAGCATAAGATATTTTTACTCCAAGACTCAGGGGGAACTTACTTAGAAGGGTATATTGACTGAGTATTACTGATAAATTATGCATTCGGCCTTTCCTGAAGTAATAAACGAAGACTCGTTTGAAATTAAGTGTTTTGGGAGACCTTGAGAAACAATCCCTGATTCGAGACTGACAGAAGTATAATTTTAATTTATATTTCTTCCACCATGCAGACTCACTTTAGTCCCTCCTGTACACACTAAAAGCTTGATGCCTGTGGGGCAAACAGTTACGTATAATAAAAAAAAGTGCCGCACTCATGACTGCCAACAAAAGAAAAGTTTTCTGGCATGCTGAATGTTCTCTTTCATTATCATTTTCCATTTTCTTTGTTTAAATATTAATTTTAACTTGTGCTTTAGGTACCTCACCAAAGTCAGTCAGTTTAGAATTGGACCTAGCAGCCATGCTGGGATTTTCAGGGGCATGTGAGCCCCCAGCACCATTCCAGCCCTCTGTCTGTCGCATGGCTTACAAAGGGGGCAAGCAGAATATTGAAATGTATATGTGAAACCTTTCTGAGCAAGGTTAGAGAGCAAGACTCTTTCATTGTTTCTAGCTCTCAAGAACAGTGCAGAAAATGTTTGCACTTACTGTAAAGGTAATTATATAAAACAGAAGAATGGAGATGAGAGAAAATAGGAGGGTTCACGTCATGTGCTTGCATGCTCATGCTGACATTGAAACCTGGGTTAGTTGGCAGAGAAACCGGGTTGTTTTCCATATTGCGTCACTCATTCATGCTTTTGGTTTAAGACGCAGCTGAGGCTGTTGGAATTTGATGTGATTTAGAACATTTCCTATTTGTGGACTGGGAGTGATTAGCCTGTATTGCTGAACTTTAACTTGGAACAACCCAATAGCTGGTTATCACTGTTTCTTTGTTTGCATTGTTTATTTATTTAGTCACATTTGTATGCCACTCTTTCCACAGAGGCTCAGGGCGGCTCACAAAAATAAAAATCAGGAATAAAAAGCCATGAAAATCATTTTTTAAATCCCCATAATACCCCACCCAACCCACCCCTACACTCCCACCCAACCCACCCCTATCCCTGGCTGCCAAATGCCTGGCCAAATAAAAAGGTCTTGCATTGTTTCCGCAAGATGAACCGGCTTGGGCTTAGATGGACCACCAAGGGGAGGGAGTTCCATAATCATGGGGCAGCTACCGAGAACGCCTCCCTGCACCCTACTCATAAGTAAGTAAGTAATTTATTGAGGCACTGACTTTCGTCCTGGCCTAAGACAAATATATAACAAATACAGCAAGGAAAAAGCAGTATATATAAAAGCATTACAAACATAAAGACAAGTGGTCTTGCTCTTCTCCAGAGCAACGGTGCGACCAAGCCAAAACCCTATACATACTGGTACATAAGGAACTAAATCTTGTTCCTTCCCAATACAATGGCATAATCATACCATTCTGCTAAGTATAGTTTAAACATACTTATGAACTTACATACATAATTTATTATATGATAAGATGCCATCACTGCACAGCACAAATAGAAATTGCAACTAAAAATAAACATCCCCAATCAACTATCAGCCTTTAATATATATAGATTCAACAAATCACCTTCTTTTCTTAAAGGCCGGTAACAAAAATGTAGTTACCAAATGGGTGATGTACAAGTACTTATCCGACAAAAGGACCTGTAAATAAAAATCGGGATCTCTGCCCGGAAATTTGTTTACTACAGGCCTCAACAAATTAGACCAACAATCAGAATATAAGACACAATACAGTGCGCCCTAGTCATAAAAACATCACGGGGAGATGGCACCTGCAAGAGGGCACCCCCAGCTGACCTCGGGGGCCATGAAGGGCCATGAAAGAGGAGGCGGTCTTTCAGATACCTGGGCCCAAGCTGTTTAGGGCTTTATAGGTTAGAACGAGCACCTTGAATTGTGCCCGGAAAGCAACTGGCAGCCAGTGCAGACTCTGGAGCACCAGCGTAATGTGCTCCCGGCAACCCACCCCAAAAAGAAGATGGGCCGCCATGCTCTGCACTAGCTGCAGCTTCTGAACAGTCTCCAAGGGCAGCCCCATGTAGAGCACATTGCAATAGTCTAGCACTGAGGTTACAAAGGCATGGATGATGGCGGCCCATCCCTCACCTGCCTCTGCCTCCTAGTAGGGCGGCAGCAGCAGCAGCGGGGACACAATCCCACTGGGAGATAAGGCTGTTTGTTTACAAACAGCTCCTCCCCATGTGCTGATCAGAAGGTTGCTACCTTGTAAAAAAGGTTCTTCGAGATGGCTTCCAACATTCTCACAACTGGGTTGTGCATGCTCACCATATTCAAATAATAGACCACATGATGGTCTCGAGCTCCTCTAGTATAAAAAGCACCCTCCCCCTCTGAATGACAGTTCCTTCCAACCCTTTCTAGAATTCTTAGAAAAGAATTCCATGCTAGCTGGAAGGGTGGGTGTTGTGAGAATGTTCGGGCCCATCTCAAAGAACCTTCTTTACAAGGTAACAACCTTCTGTTCTTCTTTGAGTGGCTCCTCACATGATATTTTCACATGGCTCTGCCGGGTGGGGAGACCGTGGGCGTGCCAGTGCATGGGTGGGGCATGCACACAGCTGCACACGCATCCCCACTCACCCACCACTCATCCACACCCACATAGTAACCACCGTTTCCCCCAGTTGCTCCGTGCGTGGGGATGAGTGGGGGAGTGAGGGGGATGCGTGTTAGGTGGCACACACGTACCCCCACTCACCATGGGCGCGTGCACTGCGTTGTTCACACGGGGCTCCCCCACCCATGAACACACAGAAATCTGCGTGTTCATGGCTGGGAGGAGAGGCCCGTGTAAAAAGGGCCACATATTCACAACTGTCTTACTTATACTATCTTAGGTAGGAATTTAGGATGTAAAGCAATATCTATTCTGTCTTGGAAAATAAATCTGCAAATATGGTTCTGAGATTATTATGACTGCTATTTCATTAACTCTTCTTAATGAAGTTATCGCCAACAGGAATACTGTCTTTAAACCCACATCCCCATAACCAGTTCATTTGCGCCCCCATATAATCAATTCATGCTGCCCCGGGGGCACAAATTAAATGGTTATGGGTGGGGGCAGCGTGAATTGATTATATGGGGGTGGGGGCGCAAATGAACTGATTATGGGGGCACAACTGAACTGGTTATATGTATCTTTTCATGGCATAATGCACTTAATAAGCTAGCTGCATTTTGGGTGTCTGGTGTGTGTGATAGCAGCACCTCTGGACTGGTCGCACTGCATGCGTGCACAAGGCACAGGCGGCACTGGCAGCAAGAAGCAACAGGCCCTGGAGGCCAGACTGGCTAAGCTCACCCCCTCTTCCAGTAAGGCAGTGGATGCAGTCTGTCTCTCTGTGCCTGCTTCACTGCCCGCTTGGCTGCCCCTGCAGTGGAACCACTCCTGGGGAGTGGTGGTAGACACTCGGCTGGGGAGGTGGGGGGAAGCATTGGGAGGCCGTGCTTCTCCATGGTTGTTCGGAGGGGTGGAGAATGGGAATCCTTCCTGTCCAGAGGGAGTAAGGTTTATGTAAATTTAAACATTTGCATAATTAGGCAGAACCTAATTATGCAAATTAGGCCCCGCACCAAGACTTCGCATATGGCCTCACAAACCCTGGGGCCGACCCTGTCCAGATGTGTTACACTAGAGTAACTAGTGTATCCATTTCCACAAGTGTGGAGAAAAAGGGATTAAATAGTACCTCCCTTCCCGTGATCTCTCTTCTTGGGAATTTGCAGGAAACGTCCAGCAGAGGAAGCTGCAGTAACAAAGAGTCAATGATGTAGAGATGCTGCAAAGGAAATAAAAAATAGGAAGTACTGATGACTGTTTCTGGAATAGGTTGTGGAGATAATTACGTCCCTCCTGTACAAATCACCCTCCTCAGAGGAGGAATCTCTTTCCCCACTTCTTTGGAGACGTAAGTAACTCATCTTATCCTCACTTTAATTCCCTTTCCTCCCTGTTCATGGGAACACAGGGGAGATAAAGTGGGTTAGGAGGCACTTACCTTTCAAAAGGTGTTTGTGAGAATAAACCCTCTGCTCAGGGGTGAGTAACGTCAGGCCTGCGGCAAGTTTTATTTAGCCCCTTTTCAGTTTCTGGATCTAACACTTGGATGTAGTTCCTGCCCCCAACACTGATGAGAGGATGCGCGTGAGGATAGGGGAAAGATCCAGGGCACAGGTCTATGATCTGGATCTTCCTCTTGAGCACACCTCATTAGGTGCCTCCACGCCCAACTTCTTTGTGCCCCTCAGAAGTTTTACCAATTTTCAAAGTGGACCTTGAGAGGCAAAAATTTCCCCACCACTGCCTTAGTTCATTATACTGATTCCACCATATAAGCTTGCTGTAAATTGGGGTGGGGGCAGTGTGAACTTGTCCTGCATTGCAGAGATCCGGGACAAGCCACTAGTGTGTGCGGAGGCTGCTCTGGGGCAAGTATCTGATTGCAGGGATGAAATGCATGGCAAGTTGCTCTTTTTCCTTGCATTGAACTGCGCATTTTTTTGCCTCCCTTGGGGCAGTCACCGGACACTCGAGCGGCATGCCCTGGAATGTGACAAATGTGGGACTGGAAGAAGGATAAATTGAAAGCTGTCCCACCCCCTAAATAGCGGGGTGAGCATAGCCATGGACAGATACCATGGCTATGCAGCCACAGTTTGTTCTAAAGATTAACACGCGAGAGCTGGGGCCCAGTTTTATCCTTACATATGGACAACTCCCATTGACAGTGTGGATGCTGCTGGCATATACCTAAGGCAAAACTGGCTCCTTCACATTGGAAATGAAAAGAAGCTTATTACTAATACATATCTTCCAACATTTCAATTGGCCAAGGAGAGACATAAGCCCCAGACCCTTGGGTGCCTATACAAGAGTGGAAACAAACAGCAGATTTCATATTCACAGATACAGCCACATTTTCACATTGCTGCAGTAGTTATCTTCATCAAGGGTGTTTGTGGGAGTAAATGCCCACTCGTGTTATAAAGCATTTGACAGAAAGCGGACATGTGCACCACCAGGAGGAAAGTGGACATGTGCGCCACCAGGAGGAAAGTGGGCATGTGCGCCACCAGGAGGAAAGTGGGCATGTGCGCCACCAGGAGGAAAGTGGACATGTGCGCCACCCCAAAGGAGAGCCCCTTTTTAATTCTGCCATGGGAGAATAGCGTGTCATATTGGTCACATAAAGAGCCATTCGTTAGATCCTTAAAGGGACACCATCAATGTGGCTCAGTACTAGCTCTGCTTTGGGGAGCTACAGCCTGGGCTCTGTCCCTCCTTTTCCCCATTTTAATGCCGGAACGGATATCTGATGGAGGAAGGAAAGACCATGGTTTCTATCGGTTTCGATGGAGATGAAACAAACTGGATGAAACAAATCATCGGATTGATGTTCAGCAAAGACAGCCATTTTAGCTGTAACACATACTTTCACCCTCACGCACACACTCCTCCTGGTGGAGGGAAAGATGGCAGGAGTAGTGGTGGCCTATCTATATAAGGGGGAGCAGGACTGGGGGCAGCTCCAGTGTGGGTGAGGAGGGGACGGCCAGGGCCAGCAGTGGCTTGACTGCACAGCGGGGGACGGAGCAGCAGTAGCCCAACAGTGCAGTGAGAGCCCCAATGGCACTCATGTACAAACACTCTGAATATGCAGATGAAGGGACATGGGCAGTGACCACTAAGACACTCCAGTGCTCTAGTGGCCACCGCTTCCAAACATTTCCTATCTTAGGCAGGACCGTGAGATTTTCCTGCAGAAGCAGGGCAGTCTTGCCTAAGGTGAGGTGTCCTAATATTTGCCATTCCAGGCTGCAAGTTTATATTATAATGTTGTGCTCATTTTCCCATCTCAGTGGGCTTGGAGTTATTCTGGGATTTGGTTCCTGAATATTCTTTCTCTGCAGTTGTTGGTATTGTATCCTGCTATGAAAGTGGGATGGTCTACTAGATGCTGGTGAGAAGCAGAGAAAGGGATCTGAGTGGAACGAAGGCTGTCAGACGTTTGAGACAACCAGGGATAAAATGGGGTGAAGACTCGGCTACTGAAGTCTCTGGATCTTATTCTTTGACTAAGCAAGTTGTGAGGGATAAGGATGTTTTTGGCAAGCTGTCGAGGCACTATTCTTTACTGTTGAGAATAAGTTAGCTACAGTTTGCAGGTTAAACTAGGTTAGCAAAGTGGATCTGGTATTTATTACTGAGAACTGCCTAGAAGAAAATTCAGATCCTATATTGGGTGGCCTGATCCTTCCAGGTTTCTCAGTATTACTTTACCTAAAATGAGAGGAAATGTTGCAAGTTATTGAGTATCCATGTATTTTAGGTCCGTTCTCGACTATAGAACTCTGACCAGGAATATAGCATATTCCTTGAAACATCTGGCTATGAACCAAGTGTTACGTTTCTCTTCAATTTCCAAGGAGTTTGCTGAATTACCCGTGTTCTTGACATGGGGGTGTGATGCGTTGGTACTGGTCCTTTAAGAGCAGCTTGCTTATCATTCTAGCCTTGTCCCCTTACAGGGGTATAAGGAGGGAGCCAAAGGAAGCTGGCTTCAGTCTGGGCTGGGCTGGGCTGCAAAAGAAGACACAGCTCTCAGTTCTCACTCACTGCTGGCCAGGGTCCTGAAGCCAAGGGCTCTGAGGGACAACCTAGAACTGTTGCACTTGCTACGAGCAGGAAGGGAGCTGCTGCAAGGAGCCCAAGGGAGGAACAGAGGTATGGAAACCCTCACTCAGGGAAGAGAGAGTACTGGGGTTGGGAGGGAGGTACTGCCTCTGTATGACTATTGGAAAGGACTTTCTACATGTAAATAACTGCACGATGATGGAATAAACTGGGTGCACAACTGCATATAGAGTGTGTTGTGTCTGCTGGTGCCTGGCCCCAGTCCTGCAAAGAATTATCCCAGGCAACAGTGCATGCATCACATTTGAGGGCTTGTCCGTGAGCCGTACACTCCACTCTTTGGTGAATGACCTGAAGAGATGGAGCAAATAGTCCAGATGCTTAGAGGCTAGCAGGTGGCACTGAGGGTTCAAATACAAGCCCACCTGGATAGGCAGGCTCAGCAACAGAAGGCCTTTGTTGTGGTGCAGAGGCAGTTGAACCAGAGCATGCTGCAGCGTGTGACATCTCCGAGACCGAGTGTGAGCTGAAGGCCCAAGGCTGAGCCTTTTGTCAGATGAAGCCTGGAGAAGACCCAGATGCTTATTTGGTACTTTGTTTGTTTTTAATTTATTTTATTTTATTTATTGAAAATTTTGACAAATTATAGTTTTCTTAACACAGTATAGTTTTCAGTGTATCTATTTAGCATTAACATATTTTGGTGGTTTTTGAGCTGGTGGCTACAAGAGCTGAGTGGGACAAGGACATATGGGCCCTGCATCTTGCCCCGTGCCTGGCAGAGGGAGGCCCAAGCTGCTTTCTTGTCAAGTTCTGAAGTTCCAGGGCCCTTCCTCGGAACTCGGGAAATCAAGGCCAAGTGTACCAGTCTTCGGTGTTTCCTGAGGAAAACTAAGGACTGAGGTCAGCACTAGCCATGCGAGCAAAGGGGAGAGCACAAGGGGAAACCGGACGGGAAGGGAAGAAAAAAGAGTGAAAAGAAGGACCCAAATAAAGTTAAGGGAGATAAGAAGACCCCAGAAGACTACCTTGAGAGAGGGAGAGAATAAAGCTCAGGGAGGGATAGGAGAAATGGAAAAACCTACAGAGGGAGACAGCTGAACCATGGGAAGGATAGACACAAGCCAGAGGGAGCAAGAAGAGAAAGCTATATTTTGTGACCAGCGTGAGCCAGGAGGGTTTGAGGGTCATGAGTGCTACAGAAGTTCAAAAGGAGGTATACTATGGAGCTAGAGCACAGTCCAAGCCAGTGGTAGATTCTGATGCCCTGGACAGATAGGAGTTTGCACCTGGGGAGGAGTCTCTGGCCCACTTGACAACTGAGCGGTGTGCTTGGTATGCTGAGGAATGGTCCAAATAGAACTACCAGAGAGATCCTCTGCCCACCCATTGGCATGAGTGTAGCCAAGGGGCTGGAGAGCCCAAGGAGGCCAGGGACCTTGTGGGACAGTGTAAGGAACAGGCAGAAAAGACCTCACCAGCGGGACTTATGCCTGGTGAGCACGACTAATGAGAGGCATCAAGCAAAAAAAGCTTTTGGTGTGCTATGGAGCGGGAGGAATGGGAGAAAACAGGGCAGTGAGTACCATCCCTTTGGAGGGTCTGTAAAAAGGGAAGAACAGATCCCAAGGAGGTAGCAGCACTGTATGGGTAGAGTCTAGAGCAGCCTAAAAAGGGGAGACCCTGGGGTAACCAGGGAATTAACCACATACGGTAAACAACATGGTGGGACACAGAGGGTCCACTTAAAGGGAGAGGGGTGTGATGTGTGGGTACTGGCCCTTTAGGAGCAACCTGCCTATCATGCTAGCCCTGCCCCTTTACAGGGTTATAAGAAGAGAGACAGAGGAAGCTGGGCTGGGCTGCAAAAAGACACAGATCTCTGGGCCAGATTTCCCACTCGCCGCTGACCAGGATCATAAAGCCAAGGGCTCTGAAGGCCTAGGATTGTTACTGCAAACAGGAGGGGAGCTGCTGCAGGGAGCTCCAGGGAGGAACAGAGGCATGGAAACCCCCATTCAGGGAAGAGAGACGGCTGGAGCTGGGATTGGGAGGACAGTATTGCCTCTGTATGACTATTGGAAAGGACGGTATACATGTAAATAACTGCACGGTGACGGAATAAACTGGGTGTGAAGCTGCATGTGGAGATCGTTGTGTCTGCCAGTCCCTGCCGAGCTGGTGCCTGGCCCCAATCCTGCAAAGAGTTTGCCCAGGCGACAGGGCATGCATCACAGTGTGCCTCAGTGGGTATCATTCTGAAGGGATTAAAGGTTAAAGACAGTTGAGTCATTCAAAATGACAGAGCCGAGGGCCAGGTTCCAACAAATAGTTTGATGTAGTTGGGCCTCACTTCTGAACTTTTCACATGAACCAAGTTTTAAACCGACATTATTAAGGAATAAAAAAAAAGTATGTACTCCCCTTCGGTTTGTTTTTCGAAGTAACTTTGTGTGAACACGAATCAGTGTGAGTGTGGTGACTCCAGTTCAGAGAGATCACCACATCTCAGCTGGAGCGTGGGAGAGGTGGGAATTGACACAGTATTACTCCAGTTTATACTGTTTATCTGAATGCTATCAAAGTAATTTAATTAAACTGAAGTAGTTACCCCAATTTACCTCTGTTCATCAGAACGTGTCTGAAGAAAACAATGTGATTTTTGCTAGAGTTCCTGCTCTAGCAACTTCACCATATATCTTATCTAGGAGCCTGGGTCATGCAACAATTTATTATCCTTATTCACGTAAATGGTTTCTTTGAAGTCAGTGGGACTACTCACATGAGAAAGGATGTCTAAGATACCCAGACATCTTGAATATCAGATAAAGAAAATTGAAATAAAGGTGGTATTATTCATTTCTATTTATTTAGTGAATTAGAACTGTGTGAGATGTTGGTTGTATTAGACTGATAAGAAATTTTACAGAATTGGCAGTGAAAACAAGTTTTATAGGACTAGTCCATCTAGCTTAACTTCCAATTTTACCCCTAGTAGTCCTTCGTGCCAATTGAATTACAAACTATAGATCTTTTCATTTTCTATTTTTGGTCCTAATGTCTCAGGCAACACATGTATTTACCTTGAAAACAAACAAACAAAATAAAAGACGACTTGCTTTTTAGTCAGTCTTCATAAACGGAGTGGGCTATCCGGTGGTTAAGAATTGAAGGCATTCAGCACACAGGTTTTTCACAGCAAGGCATCAGGATTGTAGAAAACATCCTCACTGTGCTCTCCTCCCAAGACTATTTCAAAGTTGTTCCAGGATTGATTTTCCTTCCTTTCGAAGATTAAATAGCTGACAGGAGTTGTTGACAAGCTTCATCACAAGAATGTTAACGCCAGAGAAGCTCTTTTTTATTTATTTTTCTATTATTTGCAGTGAGTTTTAATAAAAGTGATACAAGTGGAATGAAATCCGTCTATATCTTTTAAAATTAACCACTAATTTTCCCTCCATTTCCCAAAACTAATAGTACCTCTAAATTTTTATCTGAGGGAACATAGAATGAATGAATCTTTTCTACTGCCCTTCCAGCTCAGTTTTGTTTTATAGCTTTACCTTGCTGCATTGACACTCTGATCCCAGCCGGCCACTGGCTCTTCATGTTGCAATTCACTTTAATTTTGCAGTTTTCCCGTTCTTCCTTGAAAGTTGGCAGCTTATTAATCTCAATATTGGAAGTGCTCAATAGGCAAAGAGCCCATTTACAACATGTGCTGCACATCCATTATGAAGGAAAAGTTTACAACTTTTATTTTTAGCCTTTTGCTAGTGTTGAGCGAATCTGGCTCCCATCCAAAATGCACACAAATAGCAATTTAGTATGTAAGAGCAGTGGTCACCGCAGTTGCACCATACTTCTGATTCTTTGATTTCTAGCTCCTAGCATCACTACAAAGAACGGGATATAGATGAGTTTAGTGGAGGAAGGAAAGGCCAACTTGCTTTACTGCACCTTCAAACCTGTTGTTGGCCTTAATTCACCACTGACCTTCTTGCAGTGCTTATTGTCTTACAGTTTGAGATTAGCTGGAAATTCTGAGCAGGAGAATATGGGAAGGGAAGGAGCAAAAAGATCATGACAGGGAGGGTAGTTGTGCTGAAGGAAATGGACGAAGAACACAAGGGAGCAGTGATAGACAAGGCATACAGGCAACTGAGTGGAGGAAGTGAATAGACAGTAAGGGGGACTGTAAAGTTCCCAACCCTACAGACATTAAAGCTTCATTGCAGCTTCATCTTGCAAACCTTGTGGGGGAATCTTACTCATCCCCACAGCGCACAAGAATAGGTCCTCACACCTAGCACCACCTCAAAGTTATGTTTGTTTTGGAATAATATGAACATGTTGCAAATTACATTCAAAGCAATAGTAAGAAGAATCACTCTGTCAGAGGAAGCAGCCTACCCTGCCTGGATGAGTGTGCTTTGATGATATTTCCTGTGGAACCTTACTTTGATTCTCTTGAATCTGAGGGGAAAAGCCGAGAGTGAGAGGGCAAGCAGAAAGCTTTTCTGAAACTACTTTGGTTCATAAATTGCACACAGTTAAGTCAGGTACACATAGTTATGAGCCCTAGGGACTCAAGACTTACACTTGATTTTTACAGCACTATTGAGAAACTGCCCCCAGAAAGCCAGCCATAAAGTTCCTCTGGCTGCAGTATATTCAGAAGCTTTCAAAGGGTCCTGCTCTGGTATGAAAAGTTACACCTGGTGTTTGGTGCATGGACCTTTTTGAGAGTCTAACCCATCCACTAGTCAAGTTTGAAGTGGAAATGCTAATTTATGACTGCAGTTATAAAGCCTACATTTTGGTCACAGACATAATACATAATGAGTACAATGCTGCTGCTGGAGAACGCCTACTAATCATTAATGCTAAATGTCCATGCTTGTACCAAACCTTGCCTGATTACAGATGGCCAGGCTATAACTAAGCACTATGCCATGTGTTATTCCTTTCTCACCTAGTCCTAACAAAGCTGTTCTCCTCTACTGTGTAAACGCATTTTTCCTTACGCAGCTTCGCTGACATATTTTAGTCTGACTCTTGCAGCCCACTAGGTGATGCAAACATCAGTCTTCACTGTTTGGCTTTTTTGTCATTAGGTTGGAGCATGAAGGTAAAAGTGAGATGGGTGGGAGATGTAGGTGGGTATTTTAATATGCTGAATGTGATTAGACCATAAGAAGATTTTTGTTTGGCCATGCATTTGGCAGGAAGGAATAGGGTTTGGGTAGGTGTGGGATAAGGGATATTAATTAGTTTTTATTTATGCTTCTGTGGTTTATGTTTCTGTGGTTTTATGTGTTGTAACCTGCCCTTGGGATAGAACAGGATAATAAATTTAACAAATGTAATAAATTTAAACAAATGAGTAAATGACTTTTGCTTGTCAGTGTGAGGCTGATAACTCTGCTCCCTTTTTATTTTTGTATTTATTTATTTACTTATATCAAAACTATTGGGTGGGGAGTAATGGCAACCCCAGTGAGGCACTAGCTCACCCCTCTGTAATTGCCCTGAGGTTGGGGAGGGAGGGATGTACTGTACTGAACTGAACTGAGGGGTGGGGACAGGGAGTACCATGGAGTGGCAGCTGTCTGGCCTGTCTCGCTGTGCTCCCACTGCTCTGAGCTCTCCCATTTCAGCTGCCCCAAGTGGGCTGCTCCACCGCTGTGACCACCGCCACTGCTTCGGGCTTCCTCCCAAAGCCTGCGACACATGCTTCAAAGGGGGCCTACTTGCTCACGCTCCCCAAGCTCCCAAGTGCCTGGCCCTCCCTTAGAGCCCTCTTATAGAGAGCAGGAAAAGAGTGTGAACTCTGTGCTCCCCCTCCCTCATAGGAAAAGCCCCGGATGGAGCTCCAAGTAGTTTACCAGCTGGCACATGCACACCACCCCTTATCACTGTTCCAGGCCCAACGACCCCCATGCCGCCGCCCTCTCTTAAAGGTACAAGGAGACAGAGGCCCATGGGTTTTCTAATGGAAGAGCTGATATATCTTTAACTAAAGCTGCGTGAGTGTGTTGCAGTGGAACATGGAGCTACTGCCTGTTAGCCGTTTCACCTTCAGGCTCAGAGCTGCTGTTTAATGCTTTTTAACTTTTATTATTCTCCTGTAGTCTGTTTCAGACTATCTTCTCCTTCTTTTCAAAAGTGCTTGGATTCACATTTTCCAGTTAAGAGATGTTCATTTATTGCTTCCCTAATCAGTGCTTTTTATGAAGGTGAATGATGAGAATGCTAACTCTGAACATTCAGATGTGATTCTCATCATTTGGATGTGGCTGGAGAAGCAGTTTTCTACTTTAAAGGTTGAAACGCTTTTGAGGGTTTCTTTATGAGCGAGAGTACTATCACTTTACTGTGAAAGTTTACATCATTCTCTGCACTGTAATAGTTGCCTTTGTTATGGAAACCACACACGGGGCCATTTGCAGATGCCAATCAAAGGCATAATGGCTCATAAATGAGGGTAACCCAAGAGCTATTATAGATTTTCTTTGAAAGGATATTTGTCTGAGATTGCATGATGTCCTAATGCCAGTTCTTATGCCTGATGTTATTTATATTGGTATGAATTAAGTCAGCATCACTGTAATTAGCATTGCTTAGTTCAGAAAGAAAGAAAAAAGTTTAAATAGCAATAGAAATTAGGCCTATTCTCCATCTCTGCAAGAATATTTTTCTTTCCTTTTTCCACATATCTGTGGTTTGCATATTTTATGTTAAAAAACATTTGTTACTTTCTTCTGTATGCTTCATACTGTTGGCTATGGCTTGGTGACTGAAATTAGTTTCTCCTGAGATGCAACAAAACATCTGGGAGGGAAATAGGAGGAGAGACCTGCAAGCAGGGCAACTCTTTGGTCAAACTCAGGGCAACAAAGGCTTAGGCAGGAAGTACCTGGAAATGTGTGTCAAATGCTGAATAAATAACTCAGAGGTGTGTGAGGAGGGGATGTTGAATAGGAGAGCTCCCTACAATACATTCTTGACTCCACTGGATACAGAATTTCCATAAGTGGGAACCTCTCTTTCTCCCTTTCTGTTTGCCCATCACCACTCTCTGTACAAACCTATCTGCCTATCTTCTGTTCTCTTAACTTTAATTGTTAATGCTAATAATAAAAATAGGGCCAGTCCAAGATTCACGCATGCACCAAGTACAGGATGTGCACCCACCCAACTTTCCACTGAAGTCATGGGTCACGGCACAGGGGGTTCGATGTACACCGCGGTCCGTGTGCAGTGAGTGGGGGGAGGATGTAGATGGGCCCACACCCATCTACACTAGGGATGGGCGAACGCGGTTCGGTCGATCAGTTTGGTCGACTGAACCGAACTTCCGAACCAAACTCAATTTTCGAACCGAAACAGAACTCGGTTCTGTTTGCCCATCCCTATAAGATAATATTCCATTTAGTTCAATGGGGTTTGAATTTCCGAACCCTGTTCGGAGTTGGGACCGAACTCGAATAGTTCTGTCGACTGAACCGAACTTCCGAACCGAACTCGATTTTTGAACTGAACCGAATTTCTGAACTCGGTTCTGTTCGCCCATCCCTAAACTACACATACGCAGCAACCACCGTTTTTGACTGTTGTTCTGTGTGGGGTGGATGGGTGGAGGTGGGTGTGCATATGCGTGCACAGGAGCACACATGCGCGCACACACAAGCTGCGGGATTTACATGAGACTCACCCATGCATGAACACCCAGATCTCTGGGTGTTCATGCATGGGTGCCGCCTGTGTAAAAAGGGCCAATGACTAAACTCCCATTGACTTAAATAGGAGCTGGATTGCACCCTAAGTGTCTACTACTGATCACTGTTAATAGGATAGTGAAGTAGTCGGCCTGCTCTTCTGAGCTCCAAACTGTCAGATGAGAGGCCAGAAAGTATGTGGTTTTGGTTTTCCACTTATCCTTACCCGTACAGAGTATATTTAAAAACAAACAGTAGTACTTTGATTTGATGGAATTTCACACTCATTTTGTGCAGATGTCACTGACTATATAAGATGGAAGGCAATGAAGTATCAGGGCCCCACTGAATGACAAAGGGAGTGCAAAAGTTGTTTCTGTAATCACAATACCCACAGCTGTCATCAGTGACAGATGAAAATCCATAAGAATATCTGTGAACAGGGACATGTATTGTGTGTATGCTTAGAAGATGTGCATGCTTAGGTGGATGCTAAGGTGATGAGTGCCAACATGTCTTAATTCTGATCTGTGGTCAGTGGGCATCTTTGAGAAGCCTTGTGTCTTATACAGGCCCAGTATCTTCCAGAGGTTCCAGGCATATACAGAAAGAGCAAATGCCACTACAGCCCTTCATAGGTGCAAACTATTTTTGCATGCACATCTAGCTGGTTGGAGAGTGTGAGTGGGGGATAGCAATGGCTCCATCATAATCTTGCCTGTTTGGCCTGCACCTACCAATGACAAGGAAATTTCCTCTACCTGCTTTTTAAGTTATTTTCATTGGTAGCTTCCTACATGTGTGTTCTTTTTTCATGATCTCCTTAATACGGTGATAGAACAAGCTGCCTAAAGGCTGACACCTGCCTTTTAGTCTGACATTCTACCTTTCTGTGCTCACCTGACCGCTTTATGAAAAGCCAGGTAGGCAAGGGCCAGATGCAGTTTGAGATTATGCTAATCCCAGGATTATCTGCAAACTCCTAATTTACTGTAACCAAGCCAAGAACGTGTACCTGAGTTCTCACATCCTCATGAATGTCACATCCCTTGTCTCTCCCTCTGTTCCCCCTTCCCTGTCTCCCCTCCTCCTGTCTTTAGATTGTAAGCTCTCTGGCAGGGACCGTCTCTATTTTATTCTCTGTAAAGTGCCAGGTACATCACTGGTGCTATATAAATGTTAATAATAATAATAATAATAATACCAAAGGGAGTTTCCAGATGATTATACAGGTGTCTGAGCAATTAGAGTTTGTGCTTATTTTACTACAGAAATCTTTTGGCCCTCTTCTAATCAGTAAACATTGGGATAAAAAGCAGATAGACTGTGGTATCTATTTTACAGTAACAGACAAGAGTTCACTAAACCTATTTTAACTAAAACCTTTCTGTTGTTGAACTCTACAGTTCACTGGCCTGATTTTGGTTTTTATCCATAAGGCATTTAAATCCTAGTCTCTAACCGTAAGCTTATTTTAGGGAATAATGAAATCATTCTATATGGAATGGGTTAATCCAGTTTTTTTACAAATTTGTTTTATGAGTTCTTGTTTTGGGGTGGGGAGTTCAGATCAAGGAAGAGCTTTAATCAAGGAGATGTAAACACCCTTGAATGTCTGCTTTCTTAAAAGGTGTTAGGAGGCTTCATTCAGTATGAAGAGCTCTGAAATCCTCCTAAGGAAAAGAAATTAATGAAGTATTATTGTTATCATCAATATCATTAATGTGGTAACAAATCCGTGTCCAGCTAGGGCTTCATGGTTGTGAATGTGGTGCACACCGTGGCCAGCTGGAATTTCATAGCTGTTAAAACCCAAACCCTTCTCCAAATACACATCCCCCCATCCCCCACTCCGGCTAAAACTAAGGCCCTTTTCACACGAGTCGCCCCCACCCATCTCCATGCAGTTTCGTTGCAGATGGGTGGGGGTGCGTGCAAACTCCCGCGGCGCTACACCCATCTCTACCCATCACCCACACACGGAGCAATGGGCTCCAATGCCAGTTGTTCCTTAGGTGGAGATGTGTGTGCGCCCGTGGGTATGCACACACACCTCCACGCACCGCGGGCGCACACCCATCCCCTCACCCACCGCGGCCCGTTTGAAAAGCGCCTAAATGCGAGTTAATAGCTTATTGGCAGTATTGCAAGTATGGCACACAATGTACGTATTCTCATTCCATCCAGTAGAAGTATACGTAAACACTAGCCAGGCCACAGTTCACTTACAAACTTATTCTCACCAGTCGCTATTATTTCTAATAACATGGGCTTGTACACTAGGCATATTTGGGCTGTTGCCTTTCCTCAGGTACACAGGCACATGCTGTGGAAAAAAAAGTACATGTGCTGATTTTACAAACTGCAATGTGTAGCAGAGGATGCGATTATCTTGGGTTAGGATCAAGTTGTTGATGTCTGACTGACTAGGGGAAGACAAACTTACACACCAGTGCAAGTGTCAACATCACCCCTCGTGCAATAAACAATGGTTTTGTTTTAGAAGATAAACTTGTCCCCTGAAAGGTGTTGCCACCCATGTAACAACGATGTTAATACAGTCGTTGTTTTGCAGCCATTCTGTTTTGTTTTGTTTATTAATTTCCTCTGTCTGTTTTAAAGTTATTTTTGTCTATAGCCTCCTGCACGTGTCTGTACCCCCTTTTAGGTTCTGTTTAATACAGTGGCAGAACAAGGTGCCTAAAGGCTGGCACCTGCCTTTCAGTCTAACATGCTACCTTCCTGTCAGGCAGCTTTCAATTAGTGTGCTTCTGCATGTCCAACTGTGTCTTTGTTAAGAGTTCCAAGATGGCAGTGACAAGCTATTCTGGTACTTAAGGCAACATGCATGACAGTCTGCCTTAACACTTGCATTTTTAAAAAGCTTTGCCTCAGGGGCCTGGGGAACCTGGCATTTAAGAAACCATGAGCCTTTCAAGGACTGGTGCACTGCTTTTAGATAATGCTTCATTGGAAACTCGGTTGCTGCTGAGAGGCTTCAGAATCTGCTTGAGTGGATATTAAGTGTCATGACGATATTTATGTGTTGATTCTAAATGATTGTTTCCTGGCCTAATGGTGTTTTCTTGGCTACTAAACCATGTACGGTTACTTGAATATTGATCATGTGCTGTAGGCCAAGCATACTGAAAGATCAAGTGGTGTCCTGTCTGTGTCCACAGCATATGTTTGAGGGGACAAAAAGGACTCATCTGTGTCCGTATTTGTGTGTCTATAGTATAGTATAGACCCTTCCTGAACGAATCCTGCACAAGCTCCTAGTCTTCACCTATAAAGCTCTTCACAACCGTGCTCCCCCCTACCTCTCTGCACTTATCGCCCTCCATACTCCAGCCCGTGCACTTCGCTCCTCCTCTGTCCCTTCTCTCACCCTTCCACGCCTTCCCTGCTCCCCTAAGCGCCTTCGTCCCTTCTCACTTGCTGCCCCCCATGCCTGGAACTCCCTCCCTGTCCACATCCGCCTTGCCCCCTCCCTTCATACCTTCAAATCTCTCCTTAAAACTCACCTCTTTCGCTCTGCTCTGTCTGACTCTTTATCCTGCTGAGCCACTATTCCTATACCTACGATCGGTTTACCCTTATCCTTGCAACATGGACCTGCCTGCTGTCATTCTCATTGTAACCAAGCCAAGTACGTGCACTTGAGACCTCGCATCTTCATGAATGTTAGACCCCTTGTCTCTCCCTCTGTTCCCCTTCCTAAGTCTCTCCCCCAGCTCCTGTCTCTCAGATTGTAAGCCCTAGGGGCAGGGACCGTGTCTATTTTATTACTTTGTAAAGTGCCAGGTACACTGCTGGTGCTATATAAATGTTTGTTAATAATAATAATAATAATAATAGTACATTTGTGCCTATGTTTATGCATCTGGAGATCTGATGGTAGAATCTAAATTCTTCGATTACACACTTTAATTATTTAATTTAGCCTCTAAGGGTATAAGCAGACATGATGCTGGGGCCTGCTTTCACTCACTTTGCACTGGTCCTTACCTGCACGTTTGTACAGGCGCTGCCAGATGTTGGCCCAGGATTGCCCCGGAGGCTATGTCGGTGGCTAACCTGGGTTCTTATCCCTGGACTCTGTCTCATAGCCCAGGCCAAGGTCCGCCCGATCGGGTCAAAGCAGGCCACAGCAGGCTTATTGCATATACTGTGGCTCAGCAGACACAGCTCAGATCGGGTCCACCATGATCAGCTTCCATGGCTGGTTGTCACTGGCCACCATGGCAACCCGTCCTAGCAGGAGACGGGGGACTGGGTGCAAGTATAATGTTGGCCCCAAGGTAGCTCCTCCATTGTTATTAGCCCCGCAGCTTGCCAAATGTTATCAATGTTATCAGACCGCATTCACACCTGCGGCGGCAGTGGCATCAGAGCAAAGACACAGCAGTGGAGAGGAGCCCGATGGCAGAAGTAGAGCCAGCGTGAATGGGGTTCTGCTCTGGCTTCCCTAGCGCGAGAGAAGCTGCAGCAGAAGCCCATCAGCACGGGAGCTACTTTTGGAATCAGGCTCCTCCCCGCTGCCCCATCTTTCCTTGCGGGTTTCACCACTGCTGCACCACGTCAGGTGTGAATGTGGCCTCAGTGTGGGTAAAATAAAACAGGTGTACGATAAGTACAGTATAAACATTAAAACAAGTCAAACACATGATATAAAAACCCATACATACTTATTTTACAGCCTATCCCAACCCACTAAATGCCATTGCCCAAATTAGAAAGTTTTACATTTCTTCTAAAAGATGCTTACGTTCTGATGAACCCTCAGAGGAAGGGAATTCCAGTTTATGGCTGTTTTTACAGGAGATGCTACCACACAGGTCCACCCATCCTCCACGTGGGCAAACGTCCATGGTAAAGAGGCAGTGGGTGGGTGGGTGCTCCCGCAACCCACACCCACCCACTTCCCTGCATGGAGAAATGAGGAAAAGGCTGGGTTGCTTCATGCGGGGGCATGGGTGGGCAATGGGTGTTTACCCCTCAAAGGCCACATGTGGTATAGACAGGCACAATGTCTGCCCGGCAACCAACATTCCCCACCCCCCATACGTTCCCAGCCTGTCCAGGAGCCCGTAAAGGAAACACACCCAAAGAGATGGACATGCTGGCTCCCACATTACCCATGGCCCCATCCCCCAATAGAAAAGAGCCAGCACCATTGATGGACACAGCAACAGCCAGGTAAAGCACCCCAGGCAGAAGCAGAAGACGCTGCCCCAAGGAGCTGCGGAGGGGGAGCAATATGACATGCCGACAGGTACCATGTCCCTTGACAGGCAAGCAACAGCACAACTACCTCCACCACCAGCACAAAAAGAACCAGACGGGTTACAACCATAGTCCCCCTTGAAAGCCAGTCAAGCCAACGGGACCCCGGGAAGGGATAGGGACAGTGCCCTATCGAGCTGCTGGAGAGTGAAAGCCAATTGAGAGTTAAAGGTTATGCCTTCCCATCACAGGCAGGCACCAGCTCTGCTCCCACCCCTCCAAATCCCGTGAGTTGGCCCAGCGCACAATGCCATTCCACGGAGAGGTGGATCGGGTCCTATGCATGGACAGGGAGATCGTGCCCACCGTTCCATTCTTGGAATCCCTCTCGTCACCATGTGCACCATGTTTAGTCACCCATAGAGGTGTGCCAGGGCATTTCCACCCAAGGTGAAAAGGGCCACCAGACTGAACGGTAGGCCCCAGGATCATTCATTCATTCATTTCATTTCATTCATTTATTGGATTTATATACCGCCCCATCCTGCACAGCAGCTCGGGGCGGTTTACAACCATAAAAACATTTTTAAAACATTTAAAATACAACCATAAAACATATAATAAAGCTGGTGGTATACAAAAATAAATCAACAGGTGGGGGATTAAAAATCACCCCCCCCCCCCCCCCCAAAGGCCTGGGCAAACAGCCAGGTCTTACAGTTCCGCCGAAAAGTCAAAAGGCTTGGGGCCAGGCGAGCTTCCTCCGGAAGGGAGTTCCACAGCCGCGGCCCTACCACCGAGAATGCCCGCTCCATCGTGGCCCCCCGCTTAACACGGGGGACCTCCAGGAGGGCACCCCCGGCAGACCGCAGGAGTCGTTCCGGGGCGCGAAGGGCGAGGCGGTCCCTAAGGTAAGAGGGGCCAAGGCCGTATAGGGCTTTATAGATCATTACTAGGACCTTGAATCATGGTCAGGAGAGGAGAGTACAGGACACAGATGTGAAGCGTAATCCCCTCCCCCAAAAGGATATTGATCGGTCAGTGGGGAATGTGCTCCCCTCTACTGCATTCCCATCCAACACACAAAGACAGTGCTCTTAATGGCTGTAGCAAAGACGGAAGGCCATTATAGGCCCAATGGGGTATTTAAAGAGGAAACAACACACATATATGCCCGTTAACCATTGTGCATTTATATTATACAGTGACTTGATACATACATATCAGATGGCTGCAGACCATGGAGAGTTTGCGGGAAGCAGTTACCTACTCACTGTCTGCCCTGCATGTGGGCAGTGTGGCGAGTAAGGGCGTTCCGCTTGCAGTGGGATAACCACCTCTCTGCATCACCACAGCCCCGTTGGAACAGGGGCATTGGATCATCCACATGAGGTGGGAAAGGATAGTCGAGGGCACCCCAACCCCCGGGGTCTTGCAGATATTGTGGAGTATGCATGCTGCTATCACTAGAATGGGAGGCATATCCAAGTCAAATTAGTTACGATTCCACGAGAGGTGCCACCGCATTTTAAGAACTTCGAATGCACATTCTACAACACAGCGGGTGGAGCACAGCTTGGCATCACATGCACAGGTGTTTGTGGCACAGAGTACACCTTCATCAACCACAGCATGATTGGATAGGCTGGATCTCCAGTGATTATGGAATGTATGCCCTTGATAAACCTGTATATATTTGGGGCAATTTCCCCCATTGTTACCGGGGTACGGGTTTCAGGCACACACCCTTTCACCCTCTGGTGAGGTGCGTGGTCAGAGCAAGGAACACGTGGGAACGACTGCCCGTCAGGATAGTGTGTGGGCCCTTCCTTGTGCAAGCACAGTTGGAAGTTCAGACCCCTATCATCATAGGGCGCTGCTGACCACGGACCCACGGTTGCCCCACACACTCTCCCACACTCAACGTACTCCCGAGATTGGGGGTGTGGGGGTGTCACCCCTGGGGGTGCAGGGGCCCAGGACAGGGGAAGGGGACGCAGGGCACGGGCACTCACCTCCGAAACACAGGACACCAGGACAGGGATGGGCCGGGCACTCACTCGCTGACAAACTTCCACTCTCACCTTACACGCTCACGGGAATACAGGGATCAAACAGGGGTCCAGATACTCGGGCAAGATCTGCAGGCACACAGTCGCTTCTCTCTCTCACTTCTCTCAAGGGGGCCAGTTTCGAACAATCACCAGCGCCGTTTCCCAGGCGGCGCTGGTTTTTATGCCCCAGGCCCCGCCCTCATACGCGCCCGCAGCCGCTCTGATCGGTGCTGCGGGGGCGGGGGAATCGTCGCAACTGGGTTGCCTGGAGGGGGCGGAGCCTCCACCTGACGTTCTTCCACGTTCCCTATGGGCGTTCCCTGTAATTTCGGGACGCACCCTTCCTGGCTCCCCGCTACTGGGGGCGTGGCTCCGGATCCCCGCCTCTCCATTTCTGCGTGCGGGGGGCGTGTCCCTGCTTCCGGCAGAGCCGGGGGCTCTCCCACTGACTGGGTCCCCTCCGGGGCCACCGGAGGGGAACCCCCACGAACTTCTTGCCCTTGCGGGCTATCCGGTGGGTCCGGGGTTCGCGGGGGTTGCTTTAGGCGCCCCCGTCCTCGATCACCCCGTGTGTCACGCAAACTGCCCCACAAGCTGCTAACACCCATGTACATCTGTGCGAAGAATAGCCACATTTGGAGGATTCTCACATCGTGGCTTTTCCCCAACTCTCCAGTAAAGACATCCACAAAGTGGCCCTGTGGTCCACAACGGCTTGGAGGGACATGGAGAACTGGCCCTTTCTATTGAGATAGTCATCCTTGCTATTTGGGGAACATATTATGGGAATATGGGCCCCATCTATGGCCCCAATGCAGTGGGAAAGGCCATTGCAGTAAAGTCATTGATCACTTCCTCAGGGTCAGCCAGCTGGATCATCCACTCCATAAGTTCCTCCACAATGGCTGGGCACACCTCAATGAAGATCATGGCGAGCGTGGAGGTTCCCACCCCAAATTGCTATGCCACACTGCGGCAGGAATCGGGGGTCACCAGCCTCCAAACAGATGGCCACATTGTTTCCCCCAATGGTATGGGGTCCCTCATGTTCGTTTTCTCCTTCTCCAGGTGTAGCTGTAGGATAACAGCAAAGTGGGATAGTAGACTATGGAGCATTCTTAAATGCTTAGTCCACTGGTCATCCCCCCAGGTGGCCAGTATGGTCTTCCACCAGTTCTCACTCCTGAACTGGACCCATGACCTTTTCTCTGTGAGGACAGTTTGGCAACTGCCATAGGGGTCCACAGCAACGTTTGTTGTCAGGAACCGGGATGCAAGGGAATCCCTCCCCTCAGTACGACGTTCATCTGCATCCAGCTGGCCCGTTTGGCCCGCCACATTGCCCACGATCTCATCTGTGTCCTTGCCTGTCTGCAAAATAGGCTGTTGTCATAGGGACTGTTCTGTATGTCCAGCATGGAGGCCCAGTGCTGAGCTGCGTGCTAGAACCACAGTATGCATGCCCTCTGCATATTGCGGATGCTCCTGAACAACATCTCAGCCGTCTGCAAGACCTGCTGAAGCACTGCACCCATCCCATAGCTGCCATGGATGGCCTTCACGGATGGGATAGAGAGCTCCCTCCATGTGACTTTTTATTGGGGTTACCCCTTGTCTGTGGACCGTGTATCAGCTCTTATGTTTTTGCTAATATCCTGCCCCTTTCTCTCACCCTAGTCTCGCTGTGATGATCCACGCACAGCCTGGTAGTGGCCCCATCCACACACCCCCTCCATGTGCCTTCATTTGGCTCAACAGCACCATGGAGGAGGGTAGTGGAGGTGGTGTCGATTCCCGTAAGTGTATTCCACACATTGATCAAACACCTGGACCCTGTTAGGCCATGACCCAAAACACTTGCGCTTTGCTCCATGTAGGGGCAGGTGCAGTGATGATCATGGATTAGCCGGCCCAAATCCTCTGTGGAGCTACCTATGGGTGCTCAGGGATATTTGTATGGACTGTGTGTGGCCGTGCTCTGTGCACCTACTTCCATCTACTGCTAACGGAGATTTGTTTTGTTCTTTTCACAGATGCTATTCTTATAGCCCTGCAGGTCCTCTAGGGCATTGCCCAGGACCTTCAGCAGGCTGCAACTGACTTCCATGAAGGGAGTCGCAATTACCAAGAGGGCTGCGAGTGACCTCACTTCGTGCTTTCCTATCTTTCACCCTTTTCCATCCGTGGGCTACGGGGGATGTGTGCTGAGTGGTGCATGCTTCATTGGGATCTTTCTTCTCCTCTCTTTCCATGTGAACACTCATGCGGGAGAGGGTGGAGGAGCACCAGGAATTGCTGGAGGTGGTGCTGGACGTGCGCCGGCAGGTGCACAACCTCTCCTGGGCCCAGAGCGCTCCGTGGACAGGGCCCAGGGGAGGCATCCCTAGTCCTATTTGTTGTTGTTGGATTCTGCTGTTTTTAATAAATATTATTTTGTTCGTTTATGAGCAGCGCTGACCGTGTTCTCGTTCCTGCAGGGGTGATCTGCTCTCCTCAGCTGGGAGGGGGGGAGGGAGGTGTTTGCGGGGATTGTCCTGGGTCTGTTGATGTCTATTCTCCCCATCCTTGTGGTGCTGTTCTGTTATCAGTGCAACCCTGGATTTTCGCTCCAGTTACTCACACTTTGACCTGCTTGTGTGGGTTGTTCTGTGCCTTGTTCCTTGACCCAGGCCTGGGATCCCTGCAACTTTGGGCTACCCTCTCTGTGCAGCAGGTGTATGTATGGGTGTTACCTCTCATGGAGCTAGCTCCCCCTTTGTTTTGTCCTCTCTGCTGGATGGGGTGCTGCTTCTTTTCCCCCTTTGGCACGGCTTTTGTGCCCTCGAAGTCCCTGCTGCCTTCCCCTTCTGTTCCTGTGCTGCCTGTGGGTTGCATGCGGTGCCTAGGGAGTTTGGACTACTTGGTGCCCGGCTGTCTTGCAGGTGTCTGGTGGCTCATGTGCTGCTTGTGTTTCTCTCGTGCACCTTCCCCCGTCCCTCCTCCCCCACCTGCACCGACTCTGGCAGGCATGTGTGGTGATTGTGGCTTGACTTGCCCTTTGGTCACCATGTTGCCACATCATGCGGGGGAGGGGGGTGTCCTTCCTTGAGCCAGTGGAGCGGCTGTCCGTGTAAACAGTGAGCATGTTTGATGGGTGGAGGGCTGCATGGTTCTGTGTTGGGTGTGTGGGTTCCGCGACCTCCTGTGACCTTCCTGACCGGTGTCTGTTTGAATCCCTCCCCACTCACCCATGGTGGGTGAGCGTTGCGTGGTTACTACACCCATCCCCCCATGGACCCGCTCCTCAGCCATATCCATTTTTAAACCGCCTTAGTTCTTTGTCTGTTAAAGAGAATTTAATATTTGAAGAGAAGTTCATTTTGTGTATTTCTTCCCCATGCTTTAGCAGACTTCTTTTATATCTTTATCAATTACAAACTATCTACTTATCAAGCAATGATATATTGCTACCAGCAGACACATGGTGTTTCTTCTGTGAGGATCAACTATGCACAGAAAAGTCTGTTGATACTATCACCACCCACACAAACACAGACTTTCATGATAAACTTACTATCCACTGATCAGGGAACTAGATTCCTTCCTGTGTGGGGTTACATTTTAGTTGAATAGTAGAAGTGCCCTTCACCTTTCCCTTTAAATGCCTAATCTTGTTATATTTGCAGCATTTATTATTATTATTATTATTATTATTTTATTTATTTCCTGATTATATCCCACCCCTTTCCAACTGACTCATGGTGGCTCACAGTACTTGAAACAACAAATTAAACAACTCTAAATAAGACAGATTATTATACATAGTCCTCAACCCCTCCAGCTCCATCCACACACCCGGCCCCTACCAAGAGGAGTCCCCTCCTCACACCCAACTGTCTCATCCCACCCATTCCCACTACTGTCTCTCACCTGGAAGAGTCTCCTCCCCCCACTTTTCATGTAGCAAGCATAGCCCTGAAAATTGTGGGAGTAGAATGAATTATTCAAGTTAACTTCTCAGACTCCACAGCTCACCTCTTGTATCACCCATCCAGATCAGTGCTTCAATTTCCCCTTAATTAAGGCACCAAACTTGCTCAGGTCACCCCTATTCCAGTCAATTTTATTACTCAGCATAGCTTCAAAGCCTGAAATAATTCTTCTACCGTCTGGTTCTCGCCAACTGGGATTTCATCCTAGACTTGCCCTCACCTTTTCTCTGCACACTCTTCCATACTCCTCCTGTGCCCATGCAATTCCTGCCTTTGCCCCTGTGGCTCTTTATAGCCATCAGCCCAGCAGTTCTAATTTACCCCAACCATTGTGCCTTCAGTGCAAACCTAATGTTTTGCTTTGCTTTAATTAACTAATTAGAATCTCCAGGCAGCCCCAGTGTCTTGAACCCATCCCTCTCTGGTGACGGGTTCACTGTATCACAGATTATAAAGCCCCTATACTCTTAGCAACTAAACATAAGTGAATATAGGATGGTAATAAATAAATTACTACTACCTGGTAGAAGTCTTTAAAATAAATCCTTACCTACATTAAAACCATTTCAAGCCTCAATGATATATTTAAACCAAAGTAATAGGAGCTAAAGAAAATGGAACAGATTGAAACTTGTCTTTTTAAAATCCAAATGTGGAAAAAGAAAGAAACCTATAAATTGGTATAAAAGTACTGAAATCTAATAAACTAATAGACTTCTTCAGATCGTCAGATCTCAGCAATGAAGACCTTTTACTATGGAAATACACTCACGAGTCCTATGCAGCTCTGCCCCGCAGTCTGAAAATTTCAATTTTCGTTTTTGTTAATGTAATAAAGAAAGCAACAAATAATAATAACGAAAACAAAAATGAAAACAAATTTTTGTTTATGAAATAATGGGAAAAACTGAAAGATGTTTTTCTGGCTATAACCTTTTTGTTTCTTATTCAATTCTGATGATACTTGGGGCGATTGTACTCCCAACGGAGAACACTATGTGTACTACATTTCAAAAAGGTGATTAAAGGTAACTGATTTTAGAAGCAATTGAATGTTATGATTTTAAGAAAAGCTCCATTCACATTCCTGGCTACACTGATTTTATCTTCCATCCAATTTGCATGAAACATGGGAAGATTATGTCCCTTTACTAGTGTACCAATCCTGCCAAATTTCAGAAAGATTGGATAAGGTGTCCTGATGTTATAAGCTATTAACTTGAAAATACATTTCTGACGGTAGAATTTTTATATGCCGTCCTGTTTACAAGTACTTTGGCAGACATTTATCACACACCTTCTCTGTCATTTCTGCCAAATTACAGGACAATTTGATAAAGGTACCCAATTTTATAAGCAATTGTAGTTGTTCCCTTAAAGACCATTATTCAGATAAATAGCAGAACATGCAGTGCCAGTCAGAAGCAGGCACCTGGCATGTCAGGGGGAGGGAGGCTGTAGGAGAGAGGATGGGGAGCAACCCAAAAGAATGACAGACACATTCACTGGCCAATTACTGCATGCTGAATGCGAGGTCCGTGGTTAACAAGGCCCCGATTATCCACGACTTGATCGTGGATGGGGCCGTGGACCTCGCATGCATCACGGAGACCTGGCTGGATGATCTGGCCGGTCCAACTTTGGCGGATCTGGT
>QEPC01005568.1:1088847-1119261 GCA_003113815.1 Sphenodon punctatus | reverse complement strand
GACGACCGGTGGGTGGGGGTGGGCCTACAGGGAATGGGCAAGGGGGGATGTGGGTGGGGAGGGGGGATGGGCATGGGTGAGAATAAGAGGTAGGTTGGCTGGAGAAAGGCCACCGGTGGTGGAAGAGGGAGAAGGAGGGGGGCCATGAGAAGGGCGAGAAGGAGGGAGGAGATAGAGGGCGAGGGAGGTATGGGGAGGCATCATAGGTGGTAACTGTCTGGGTATCGGGGACACCAGGCCTGCGGGTGTCGCGGGAGCGAGTGCGTGATGTTCTACGGCGATGGTCGGCAGCGGCTGTGTAGCATGGGTGCCGTCAGGGGGGTGGCTCCTCGCTGTCCTTGCAATGGCCACAAAACGGCCAGCGCCCTTTTGTCGTCGCCCTTTGGGCGTCGCCCAAGGGCTGCTGCCCACTGGGCGGGGCAGGCAGCTTTGGCTGTTCCCTCCCAGGGGGTGGAGCCTCTCTCACCTCCTGACACAGTTAGTTAGTTAGCGAATGCTCCCTATTAAATAAATGGTTAGAATGCTACCGTTTATTTGCTCATAATAGAAAAATCTTATGTTAAATGATAAAATGTCTGATCATTTTCAAACTGTTACGCACCTGATTAATGATGCTATGAACTAAGTGGCTGCAGCTCCCACTGATAGATGTAAGTTTTACTGCCTTACATCAGGGCTATGTTTGGTTCTAAGGATAAAGCCAAATATGTGCTTGATATGCTGGATGCTTCTCTAAAATTATAGGATAAAAAAACCTTCAGTTTAAAAAAGGAGTTCATGCTCTTATAAATTTGACCATGTTTTAAAAAGCATGAAAACTGTAAGTTAAGGCTCCTGCCTTAACTTGTGCGCCATGTAAGCAATAAAGACGTTGTACAGTCTCCCATATTGTTCTCACAACTTAGGCTCCATGCACCCACACTTTGCCTTGATCTTTCAGTCCCAATCCTCTGCAGATTGGGGACAACACTCAAGCTGTGGACAGCAAGCACCTCCCCACCACAGTATTATGGATTTGATTCCTGTCTCCGCTGTAGCCCATGCATACAGTTCCCCTCCACCCTGACTGCTCCCAAGGCTTGTCCCTGAATACACATCACCCATCTCTCAGCCTTCTCTCCCCGTATACACTCCCCAACACCTGGGTGTATCCCAATACACCCAGGCCTCTCCCTATAAACACATTGCTCCTCACCACTGGCTGACTATGAGTCTTGTCCCGCCATATACAACTTACATTGCTCCCCACCCCTGGCTGCCCCCAGTCTTGTCTTCCAGTACACATCCCGTACCCGTGTGCACACACTCCTCCCCCAGTATTTGGATGTTCCGTTGTCCCCAGCCCAACTGAAAGCACATATTAAAAACATACATGCATGTCGCCCCCATACACATACAAACTGTCCCTCAAACCTTGTCCCTGATTACACATCACCCATCTCTTAGCCTTCTCTCCCCAAATATACCCCTTCATTACCTGGGTACCCCTCCCATACAAACACTGCTTCTCCCCCCAGGCTTGCTCATGCATACACAGCACCTATTTCCCAGCCTTGTTCCCCATAAACATGCTGTCAGCACCTGGCTGTCCCCTTCCCCCCACTGCCCTGCTGCCCCCAGTTTTGTCTCCCTGTACACTCCTGCATCCATCAACCTACTTCCCTTGTATACAGCCCCCCAGTACTCAGCTGTCCCATTCTTCCTAACACAAATGAAAGCATAAATGGAAAGCATAGGATCAGGAGGCAGCAAGCTTGCCCGTGACCCCCTATTGTCCCCAGCTTCAGTGTTGCCCCCAACCTGCAGAGGAAGAGGATTGGGGCTAAAAGACCAAGGCAAAGTGTGGGCGCATGGAACCTAAGTTGTAAGCAAGCACAATATGTGAGACTGTATAGTATCTTTACAGCTTACATGGCATGCAATTTCCATTCTCTTTGAAGCAAGGTTGAATTTGTAAGACCTGTAACTCTTATCTTAAACCAAAGTTTTTTTGATCCTATAATTTCCATTTTTAAAATATAGGAATACACCAAATTCCCCCTCTAAATAATATGCTTGGCATACTTTCGTTGACAGGTCTCCCCACTCTGACAAGCCGTTCTATTCCTCCTGCATCCCATCAGTTGCTGGTCATGCAATCCGAATTCCTTCCTGCATCTGCCATAGGGCACTGGGCAGGAATTGTACTGCTCCGGGACCAGGTTATGGAGGAACGGGTGGTGGCTGCTGGAGCTCAACAGGTGGACGTGGAGGGGCTTCATCCTTTCTGCTAGCAGCCTGCATGGAGGAGTGTTTCCGCAGCTGGTCCCGGTGCTGCCTTCCCAAAAGCAGATTGCGCGGTGGCCTCCGAGCACCCTGCCTTGTGCTGCCCAGCTTCACACAATGAATGTGAACTAGATTGTAGCACAGGGCAGAGGTGTCATGATCAGCCCCCTGTGCATTACTTCAGTGCAGTGGATGCACCGTGCCTCTTACAGGGCCATTTCGGGGGGCTGAATGAAGTAATCCCATACTTGGAATAAGCGCTCCCTCCATCTTCTCTGCCCACCATTGCTATGAACCTCCCCCTAAGATCTGCCATCCTCCACTCAATTCCTCACTCCCCAGTTTTATTTTTATTTTTTATTTATTTCTACAATTTATACCCCGCCCCTCCTGAACACAGCTCGGGGCAGCTTCCAACAATATAAAATACATAAAAACAGATATAAAACAATTTAAAATAATTAACAATTTAAATGTTTAAAACAGGGCCCCGGGAATTAAAACAGTAAACAGGGTAGGGGGAGAAAAAACATAACCCTAACCCACCCTCCCCCCCACCCCAAAGGCCTGGTTGATCAGCCAGGTTTTACAACACCACCGGAATGACAACAGGCTTGGGGCCAGGCGAGCTTCCTCCGGAAGGGAGTTCCAAAGGCGCGGCCCAGCCACAAGAATGCCCTCTCCATTGTGGTCCCCCGCTTTACGCGGGGAACCTCCACCCCAAGTTCAAGTCCAAGTTCCTGAACACCCCACTGAATCTGTCACTGCCCTAACACAAAATGAATGGAGTTACATTCCATCATTTCCCATCAATTTCCAGGACTTAAAACATATGTTCAAATTTGCGACTGTTACACCCCCTCCCCCGGATCAAGCCACTTCTAAGCTTCGAGTGGGGGTAGGAGTGGCGCCTGCCTCAGGCCTCCTAGAGTGGTGAATATCCGTGTGGCACTCCTTGACAGAGAGAACAGCCTGCCTGCTGAACCTGCACCAGCATCCTGGCACATGTGACATAACTTCGGAAGTTCACTCTCTCCATTGGATAACATGGGGACTACAAAACATCCTAACTTAACAACTACACAATGGATTTTAAAAATCCAAATTCAGGAAATGAACAAAATGCACACTTGAAGTTTCTGGCATCTCTACACCTCCAGACATATATAGCTTTAAACACACCTTTCTCTGTCAACAGGAGACGGTCACAAAAAACACTTCTGCCTCCAATTTTCAATTCATATAACTCAGCCATCTCTCAACAGGTCTGTCTGAAATTTGCATAGTCTCTACCCCTCACCCAAGCAACCCTCCCTACAAAATTTCATAGTGACCTACAAAATTACATAGTGATAGGATAAATAATCTCGATTTTAGAATGAGTAGAATTTTCATGATTTTAACTATAGAGCTGCTCATGCAGCCCTATAATTGTACACTGAATGATAAGTGATTTAATGTTCATCAAAATATGTGACTGCATTTGCTAATAAGCTCACACAGACCCATTTCAAATTCCATAAAGTGATGCTGCCAAAGATACAGCACTCCAACTCAGTCTACCTTTTATATCCCTATATCTATCTGCAAAGTCCATGCATTTTTTTTCAATGGCAGGAGGGGGAGGGTAGTTGAAGCAACCTGGTATTTAGAAATTGTATTAATGAGAAATAGGTAAACATTCTTATGATGATGTGGAAAGATGTACTAAGGAAACTAACAGATCATTTTTATAACAACAGTAACTAAAAATTCACTGCAAACGTATATTAGTAATTTGATAGTGGACCTGCTTGTTTCTTCAAAACAGTAGCATTAGTTTAGCATTCTTGCACAGAAAATAATATGGACCATGAAGTCTAATTCTGAAAATTGCTGAGCATTCTCAGCTCAGAAGGAACTTGGACCCTTGCAGAATTTGTTTTGTGTTTTGGGGGTGGGGGTTGCTTGTTTTAGCTCCAGGACAAGTAATTTAAAATGCTTTTTCAGGTTCTCCTCTGCTAACAGTCATTGCTAGGACAGTTATTAAAACTAGCACATTTGTTGACTTCAGAATATTTGTTGGACTGTAGGTCCCACAGGAAAATCCATGTAAGTCTGTAAGCAAAGGAAGGTGTTTACTAGGAAGGATGGGGGTTTACTTAAACTAATAAGCACACAGGTATTGTACATGTTGGAATTAGCTGCATGCCTTAATCAAACCAAAGCAAATAGGAATCCATAGGCATATCACTTCTGATTCGGAGATATATATCTAACCAGATGCCACCGCTTGAAGGTGTCATTTCAAGTGATGTCAAGAGGCACTTAATTGGTCAGGCTAGGGTCTTAGTTAACACCATGTCAAGTTGCAGCTAAGCCTTCTGCGAATTAAGAGATCATCCTTGCAAAAAGTAGAGCTGAATTTTATTTGTCTTATGCCTTAAAATTACAGTAGTTGAGCTGATCAAACAAACCTTCTCTACTAGTAAGAAGTCTGTAGCCATCCCAGATTTTTGGATGCTCCTGATTTTTTTCCCCCCCATGCAAAGTTATTTTTCTTCCAATTACAGCTGTGGGGGTTTGCTGTCATAGATCGGGACTATATTTAAAAACAAAAACAAAACCCAAGTCTCTTCTGTATGACATTTTGATGGGTATGCAGTGTGAATAAGCTGGCAATCTCCATCCAGTTTGTAGTAGATATTTGTTTGACACAAAATCATTATCACCAGTGGAAGTAAACACAACACATATAGGTGTTGTCAGCATAGGGTGATTTCAGACGTTACGAGATCACAGTGAACCACGGTGAATACCCACCTGTGGTCACTGTGCGTCGAACGTCTGTTTGGCGGCTGCCAGATGTTTGCCACGGTCAATCTGCACGTGGGGACAATTTCAACCACACTTCCCAGGCTCCCCGGGGGACTTTCCTGGGAAGCGTGGTGAAAGTGATCCCCAGCGGGGACCCAAAAAAAAATCACGTCTGGCCGGGGCGAATTCGGCCAGACGCTGCGGCCGCATTGGCCCCGCCGCCCGTCCGTCTCCCCAGAGGGCGGGTGGCGGGGAGTGTGGAGGAGGCGGGGCCGTGCGGCCGCACGTTGCACCGCGCGGCCCCACTCCCTCCCAGATTCCCCGCCGGGATCCCCCGGCACATCTGATACGGCGTGACGGGGTCATCCCGGCGGGGAATGAATGGGTTGTTTTCGGTACGGGGCCAACTGGCCCCGTAACATCTGAAAACACCCATAGTGAGCAAAACTAAGGATCCGAGATGCATGCACCGTGTGCAGGTTGCACATGCAAACTGAGCCCAGAACATGCGCTTACCATGTGCATACTATGCGCAGTGTATGTATTCCATATACACAGTGCACACATGGCACTGCATGGTGTGTGTACAGTATTCATGTGGTGTGCATGTGGTGCATGCATGTCCTGAACTTGGTGCTAATGCACACTACATGCATGTGGTGCTTGCACGCACTTTGGATCAACCCCTAAATGGGGTGTTCAGGCTAAACTATATCTTCTGACCCTAATTTTTCATGGAGAAGTTTGAGGAACATTGGTGGGGCAGCGTGGGGTAGGAATGTATCTCTATTACCTATTCTCCGCCAGTGACACTACTAACTGAATGAATTTAGTGTCCAAGATTTAGCAGTCTGGCATCTTTCATTAACATCCTATTCAATGATTTTGTTGTTCATTAAAAATAGAGAAGAGAGGAAGCATTAGAAATTGCTGTGCTGCGTTTTCATTTCCTCTTTTCTCTGTGGGTGTCACTAATTATTTCAGACTAGCCTTTATTTTCATGAAGAAACATAGATGGCATTATTGCTGTTTATTTTTATTTATGCAGTGCGAAAAGTGTGATAGGCACATTTTACAGACATAAGAAGGCAGCAACAGTTCGATTCTGTGTTTAGCTATTCCAGTGGAAATCAGTGGTAACAGTCTAAAATTAATCTAACTCTGAGCAGAGCGTGGGCCACAGTCCCTGCCCTCAAAAGTGTATAGACTAATATGCAACATATTGATGTGGAGGTGGGATACAGTACAAAGTTGGGTGAGTGATAGGAAGTTAGCCGTGTATCTTGTTGTTGCTTTGATTTTGATTGCCAGATTTGTTAAAACTCCTTTCGGCAGACAAGGCAGGACAGTGGGACTAGATTTTTATAAGCAACCAAGAGCACATGTTGTGAGAAGGGACTTGAAGCAGAAAGTGGCTGGAGGCATTGTAGAACAGCTTAAAGAAGAAGTTCCACAGAGGAGGAGGAAGCATGAAGAAAGACAATAAGATAAAATATTATTTTCTGACTACAGCGCTACGTTCTTTAACGGTGTCCCGTTCTTCTTTATTTCAGGCATTTCTTGTTTAAGACATCTTCTGGAACCACCCCTCTGTTCAGTAGCTCTTCTCCTGGATACCCTTTGACCTCAGGAACAGTTTATACGCCACCTCCCAGACTGTTGCCTAGAAACACTTTCTCCAGAAATGCATTCAAGCTGAAAAAACCCTCCAAGTATTGTAGCTGGAAATGTGCTGCTTTATCAGCTATTGCTTCTGCTGTCCTGCTTGCCATCCTGCTGGCTTATTTCATAGGTAAGTCCACATTTCACTGTATCACACACAAACCAGTAAGAACACCCATTTCCACCTGCTAATTAACATTGCTCTTTTGGGGTCATATCACTAAAGAAAAGCTCAACAGGCTACAGTAGTTATGATCCCGTTTGCAAATACACAATCCAGTCCTGAACCCACATGCACTATATGCAGCTTGCACACAACCTCTATTTATACAATGGGTGTTTTAAGATGGATGCGGAGGCAGCCTGGCATGGAGCTGCTCTGGGGTTGCACCCCCACATTCACCCCCACATCTATCCAGCTCCACCTCAGTTGGGTTCAGACGGGCCCAGTGGGTTCCCCTGGCTGCGGTCCACCTGTCCCCACCCTCCCCCACCCCACTGCACCATAGAGTTGCGGGCAATCGCCCGCTACTCTAGGCTGGCGCATGCAACTCTCTGACTTTGCCCAGGGCAACGGCCAGCTGGAAGCAGAGTAGCAGCGTGGAGATCAGAAAGCTCCGTGCATCAGAAAGACAGCTGCTCCACTATGGGCTGGTGGCCCAGGTTTGGCCAGCCTGCTCCACCGGCGGCACAGCCTGCTCCACTTCAGCATCAGGCAGGCCGCCTTTAGTTGGATGGCACCAGTACCAGGGCACCCTGTCTGTCTAAAAGCACCCATTGTGACATGAGTGCATCATGCGCAAACGTCCCATGGAAGAGTTTATGATCAGGCCCATATTTTCTAAAAAGAAACATATATATTCATGGGTAGAAGTCTTGTTCAGCTGTCAGACAACAAAGGATTTGTCAGTAGGATTTGTTTGCTTTGATATTTGGTCATAAGTTGGTCAGAACTTTGTGGGTGTTTGCTGTATGCTTCTACAGGCATGTATAAAAAACAATTCCATACCCCAAATGGAGGGTAACATCCATTTGTGCATTGTGAAATGGTGCATACTTGGAGAGGACTGAGTAATTCAGGATACATGATGGAAGGCTCTTTGTGTTGCCATTCAAACAAAGATTACAGCCCATTATTCCCCCAAGAAAATCTCCATTCCTTTGATTGCTAAGGCTTTGTCAATATCACTTTCCATGCAACGGGCTGTTTATAGCGAGCCATGTCAAGATGGTTCATTTCTTCTGCTCCCATCTTGTTGGAGGTTTCGTACAATCATGGGTGCTTTTCAGATACTACCAACTTACATAAAACCCCTTACTCTTTGTTTTTGTTTCATTGTGTCATGTAGCCTGGTGTTGACCTAATTGGGTCATGTTGTCTTTCACGGTTCATTGTGTCTTATCCAGCTTCTCTGGCTTTACTTACTTCTGATTTAGTTTGTTATATTATACCATTGTCTGTCATTGGCATGTCTTATGTTTAAAAAAGCATCTTCACACAATAGTCTCTTGTTTCTTGAGACTTCTGACTAAATGGCTTTCCCAGTTCTCACAGTAATACCGTCATTTTAATGGCAGCCATAAGTTTGCAAACTTCATATAGTTTCCTTTGATACAGTCAGTCTCATTCCTTGCCTATATAGCAATACTTTTAGCACTTCTATCAAAGAGCAAGATTATCCTCCGTAGAAGAAAGCATTGGTCCAGAAAGTTCTACAGGGTTATGCAATTTGCAATAAGACCCTCAAAATAGGTTCTGTAGGTATCGCTCCTTGAAGACACATTTTCAAAATAACTGTCATTTGGTCCAGTTTTGTGCATTCCAAGACGTGTGTGAGGTGAGGGAGAAAAAGGTGCCTTGTAGGAATGTCTTTGATTGAGGGATGAAAGTTTCCTTTGATAGAAATGGTTGAGCCGCATTTGGAGACAACTGTGCTTTATATCAGAAGCAGGAAACGCCACATTTTCCCTTTAGTACAGATTCAGTTAGAGAAACTTGTGACTGGCGGATAGCATGTGAACATGAGCAATTGGGGTAAAATGTTCTAAAATGCCTCAGAAGCTTCAGCACCTGAGTCTCATTGATCACTAAGGATAGGCACTTGTGTAATGTAGATACTTTTGAAAATTTTAATCGCATAAATTCCATGATTTGTAATAGTTTTCTTTGGACAGGAAGTGATATTTGGGGCTTGGTGGGAGGGAATACCACATGAATTTTGTAATTTGATTATAATCTGGTACTTCTTGGAGAAGGGCAGCAAAGAAATTAAAGTAATAAAAAAGTAATATTTTCAAAAGTGGCTTAAGCGGTTAGGAACCCAAGACACTTTGAAAGCCAATGAGCCTTAATCTCCTTTGTACCTGATCACTTTTGAAAATAGAACTTAGTTTCTTTAGTCGCATCGCTGCTTGTGAAAATTTTATTCTCATGGGTAATAGGCTTCTTGAAGGCCGTTATTTTTCGTTGTCGTCGTCCTCAATCATCATCAATCAATCAATCAATCAGTCATCATCATCATCATCATCTTCCCTTCCTCTTTCTTCTTCCCATCCCTATCTATCTGTCTGCCACAGGGATCGATTAATTCACTACAACTCAAAATATTTTCAGTATTTTAGGCCTGTAGAATCAAGTTTCATAGGCTGGACAAATGACTTCTACATTGACTTTAAAAAAAAAAAAAAAAGCTCCTGGTAACTAATTGGTAACTAACTCCCCATTGCTGTATATAAACCAGAATCCTTTACTCTCTAGTGCCTGATGCGTGGCAAAAGGCTGGTACATTTCTACTGCAGGGAGCCAAAAATTAGCAATAGCCTTTGACTGTTGGATAATTGGAAACCATGTTATTTATTGAACTTGACAGCTAAGATATAATCACTCTCTGTATGAGTGATAATGCAAATGGGAAAACATATATTGCAAGCTCAATACTTTAATCATGTATGTAATTTGAAAATGATTGATCATGAAATATATTTCTTTGCTATTTAGGTTACTGAAAGCTAAACCCAAGCTTCACCGGATGGTTTATTACGTTGTAATCTATCATTTCTTATTATTTATGCTGTATGGAGGGCAGTCATTTTGACCCTTAAGAACTGAGGAGTAGTTTCTAACTCTGCATGGATGATGCAGATGGTCAGTTTCCAGAGCAGTTATCTAACCACTATACTGAACATAGAATAAACACCATGAAAGAGATAGTCACTAGAAGCAGGAAGCAGGTTTTAAACTCAGGGTTAGTAATTGGAAAACAGTTAAGCTTAGCAAAAGTTAAGAACCACTTTGCAGAAGGAGGAAGGACCAGTTAGGATGGTCCGCTCTCAGCGGCTGATGGAACCGCAATGGTTCCAGGAAGTCCTGCGGGAAATAACCTTGGACCTGGATGGTCACTCTGTCGATGAGCTGGTCCAGTCTTGGAACATCTTGCTGGAGGAGGCCATCGACAGGGTGACTCCGAGACGCCCTCTGCCTTGGTCTCGTCACCGCAGGGCCCCTTGGTTTACCGAGTTGGTTAGTCCGGCCTCCCTCCGCCTGGACAGGGACTTATCATCTACTTCGCTGACAAGATCGCTCGGATTCAGAGCAACTTTGCAGCCGGATTAGGAGCAGTAGGTAGAGAGCGTGAGGTGATGGAGGCCCCGTCTGATCCATCTTTGTGGGGGGAGTTTCAGGAAGTGACGTCTGCCGATGCGACGGATGTCTTGGGGTCTGTGAGGGCCACTTGTTGTGAACTCGATCCATGCCCGTCCTGGCTGGTGAGAGCCTCCAGGGAGACGTTGGGGACGGTGCTGGCGAGGGTAGTGAACGCGTCATTACAGCAGGGGAGGCTGTCACCCAGTCTCAAGGAGGCTGTGGTGCGCCCCCTGCTGAAGAAACCATCATTGGATGTGGACGCCCTCGCCAGTTACTGACCTGTCTCTAACCTTCCCTTTTTAGGGAAGGTTATTGAGCGGGCGGTGGCGCTGCAGCTCCACGTGCATCTAGATAGCATTGGTTTCCTGGACCAGTTTCAATCTGGGTTCCGCCCCGACTGTGGCACCGAGACGGCGTTGGTGGCCTTGGTCGACGATCTCCGCCGGGAGATGGATGCAGGATGTTCAACATTTTTCATCCTGCTAGATCTCTCGGCTGCTTTTGACACCGTGGACCATGGGCTGCTGTTGAGACGGCTGTGTGACCTGGGGGGTCTGGATGGGACTGTTCTTGAATGGTTCCGTTCATTCCTCTTGGGGAGAAGCCAGTGGGTGGTGCTGGGGGAGGAGACGTCTTGCCCCCGTGCTTTATCGTGCAGCGTTCCGCAGGGTTCTATTCTGTCTCCATTATTACTTAATGTTTATATGCAGCCTCTGGGGGAGGTTGTGAGGGGGTTCGGGGTGCGCTGTCACCAATATGCTGACAATACTCAGCTGTACCTCTCTTTTTCAACGGACCCAGACCCTGCTATCTCGGTGCTATCTCGGTGCTTGGAGGCCGTGGCGAAGTGGCTGTGGCAGAGCAGACTGAAGCTCAACCCCGATAAGACGTAGGTGATGGTGGTGGGGAGAGCGAGGGAGGTGTTGGCCCCCCTTATTGGGGGGGTTTGCCCTCCTATAGCTCAACAGGTCCGGAGTCTGGGGGTGGTGCTGGACGCAGACCTCCGCCTAGAGCGGCAGGTGGAGGCAGTTGCTAAGGCTGCCTTCCACCAGTTGTATCTGGTGTGGAGGCTGCGTCCATTTGTCTCCGGCCCGGACCTGGCCTCCCTCGTCCATGCCTTCGTCACCTCGAGGCTGGACTACTGCAACGCGCTCTACGTGGGGATTCCCTTGTGCCTGGTTCGGAGGCTGCAGCTAGTGCAGAATGTGGCGGCCCGTCTTCTTTCGGGGACGGGTCGCCGGGAGCACATAACACCAGTGCTCCGGGCTCTGCGCTGGTTGCCGATAACGTGCCGAGCCAGGTTCAAGGTGCTGGTATTGGTTTATAAAGCTCTTCATGGTCTGGGCCCCTCATACCTCAGGGACCGCCTTGCCCTCCATGCCCCGAAGCGGTTCCTTCGGTCTGCCGGAGGTTCCTTCTTGGAGGTCCCTGCGTTAAGCGGGGGGCCACAATGGAGAGGGCATTCTTGGTGGCTGGGCCACGACTCTGGAACTCCCTACCGGAGGAGGCCCGCCTGGCCCCAAGCCTGTTGGGTTTTTGGCAAAGATGCAAGACCTGGCTGTTCGCCCGGGCCTTTGGGGAGGGGGGTGGGTAGTTGGGTTTTTATCTCCCTCGTCCCAATTGGTTTTATTTCCTAGGTCCTGTTTTAATGTTTATTTTAATTGTTCTGGAATGATATTTTATGTGTTTTTAGATTGTTTATATTGTGGTTTTATGACTGTAAGCCGCCCCGAGCTGTGTTCAGGAGGGGCGGGATAAAAATATAACAAATAAATAAATAAATTAAATAAATATGCTCTGATGTTGTGAAAGGGAGATAATTTAGAGAGCAAACAGCCAAAGACTTAAACTCTGAGATCCTTAAGCCTCTTACTCTTGGGACATCAATGGGACTCCTCTAAAGTAAGTGATGTGACTACTAGAGCTGCACACAGGTAATAGGAATTCTCCCAGAAACAAATCTGCAAATTTGATTGCGTTAAGTTCAGCCATAAGGAATATGAATTCTTCTCCCATTACATTGATTGATTTTCCCACCTTTCCTCTCCCCACATCTTTTACTTTAATAGGGCCTTTTCTCACTCCTTACCATGTCTACTCCTATATATGTTACTCAATTTGCTAGTCCATTTCATAGCATGTGATTAAGGAGGTTGTTTCCTGCAAAAGCTTATGCCTTTATTCACCAGTTAGTCTCTAAGGTGCACCCCCTGCCACCACCTCCTCTTCTTTTCTGAGAAGCAGCAATCCTGAAAGAGAATTGGTTGCTGCGCTAGATAGTCAGGGAGCTATTAAGAAGAGTAGGTGAGCCAGATCAACCATTATGCTGCCTACACTGCAATATCAGCTTGAGAGGAGCCCATTTAGTGTCAGTCAGTGAGTGCATGCCAGCATGTCTGCCTTGCTTGGGCACTACTTCCACAGGACTCCATCCTGAACTCAAACTGTGGTTTCCAGGTGGACACAGCTCAGCAGAAGAGGCAAGCAGAGTGCCAGGAAGCCGCAGCATTACCCCCACTACGTAGGTTTGCTTGATGCTGGACAGTACCTGATGAGAGTCGGAGCAGGATTTAAGAGACATCTCCACATGGAGGACATAGTGCAGAGTTGGGCAAACGGAAGCTATTGGGTACCAGTACTGCGGCTTTCACCAGAAGTTGCTGCCTGCGAGGCGTGTCCATGCGGTTCCTTTAGGAGCAAGAGACGCTGAGCCACTATTTCAGCTGGTAGAACCTCATGGGAGCAGGGGGAACATGCCTTGTGCTGCTGTTGCTTTTGCCCAGACCCACCTGGGAGACAGAAAACCATACTGCCCCGTCGTAATGTACCTGAAAATGTTAAGTATGTAGCTTGGGAACTTTGTGCCCCGACCAACATAATTAAAGCAGACATGGGAGATGTGTACCAGCATTGTGTGCCTATGCTGGGCCAGGCCAAGGCCCTGGTGCAGTAGATACATACGTAGCCTGGGTGGATACCCCAAAGCATCACTTAGCATGGGGTCTCCATATCATTTCCTCTGGCTGTGTTAAGGACATAGCAGAGAATCTGAATGATTTTTTGCACTCATTTTGCTGTGGGTTATTTTTTTTATTTATTTTTTATTTATTTTATAGATTTTTACCCTGCCCTTCCTGCAAACTTCCAACAACAAAACACATACAATATATTAAAACAATTTAAAACAATCAGCAATAACAACCATATATATATATATGGACAAGAATTTTTTAAAATTAACAATTATTGGGGAAATGTCTTCCTGAAGCCTGCAGGTATCAAAGAAATAGTACTGTTAGAGACAGATGCTGTTTTTAAATGACCATGCTATACCATTCTAAACTTGTCGGTACCTGATTTGTCGGAATGACATCGTTGTTATAATCAGTCCAGTTTCTGTAGCTAGATGACCACTGTTGTGATTTTCTGTTAGAGCATTAAGTTCCCAGATGTAAGGGAAAGTTCCTGGATTTCTAAAGGATTAGAATGTTCTACCTGTACTATGAATGACTGTAAAAATGACTGTTGTATAATGTTCTTAATTTAGAACGTTTTGATAAAACCTTGAAAAGGGTGTTGAACAAAAACGTTCTAAAACCTATACGCAAGCTGGAACAACAACAACTTCTAATGTTCCAAATATCTAGACAATCACCTTCAGGACGACATAAAGTCCCTAGAACGTTCTAAATGTATCATTTAAAAACAGCCGGAGGTATCAAAAGAGGAAGAATGCTGATACCAGAATAGTAAACCGACAAACAGAATGTCACCAGAAATGGACAATACAGGGAAAAGAATTCTGGGGAGAAAACTGAAAGTAAAGTATTTGAGTGGCTAAAAAAAAAATTCCATTGCCACAAAGTTGTGGTGGTATTTATTATAGTCATTCATTCATTATAGTAATTTATTATAGTCATTCATTATCTGGTCACAACAGGACAAGTTAGCTTTATGCTCTAAACCAACCATTTAATTAACTTGTACACTGGACTGAGTGCTTAGTTGCTACACTTATGACCAACCCAACAAATACCAGCCCTGTAGTTTAAATAATCTCTGTTGTTTGCTCAAACGGTACACAGAATGGGTAAATGGCACTGTAGGAAGGCAAAACAACAACCAGGGGGAGTGGGGTGGAAATACCTTCACCAGTCCCAATTTGGTGAATTGTCCTAAAATTCACAGTTAATGGTTTAAGAGGGTGGATGAGTCGGGCTTCTGCAAATCACCCCTGTCTCACTCCATCAGCCTTTCTCTGGCCAGGAATGGGCTTTTAAAGCTACAGTGCTCCTGTCAACAGGAAAGCTAAGGGGCGTTAAGATCCCCTTTAGGTCCTGTTTGGCTGACTCCAGACACCTCCTGGCCCATTTGCGTACTTGCTTCAGTGAGGGGACACAAACCCAGCTCTATCTTAAAGGTACAGAGCAATATTTTTATAGTGGATAATTAACCTCCATTTTATTAGATTTTTTTGCTGCCCCCTCCTGCCTTCACAGTTTGGGGCGGCTCACAATATTTTAAAATACAACAACATAAAAACATGAAAACAACCAATAGTAAAGCTAAAAACAAAAAACAAAAGTATCCCACCCCATACCCAACCCAACCCCCCACCCTCACCTGTGTCCCTTACCAAATGTCCGGCGGAACAGCCAGGTCTTACAGTGTCATCGGAACAAGGGGAGGTCTGGGGATATGTCAACAAGGCATGAGCTTAGTAGGATTAAATGGCTAATAAAGCATCCATAATCAGATTAGAGAGATTTTAAGCATTTTTAAGAGAAACGAGTATCTGCAAAAACAGGTATACCCATTGAATTTCCAGTACCCAAGTCGTCCTGACAACATCATTACTGATTAGTACCTGATTGTGACCCATTGCAGGTATCTGACAACCCAAAATGTCGATTTGCAGTCACAGAATGTTAACTTCCAGTACCAACTTTTAAAAAGCTTTTTGTTGATATACCAACTCCTGACATTGATTTATCAGTTTTCCTGAAAGAGGCTGTGGTTAGGCCCCTGCTCAAGAAACTATCTCTTGACGCTGATCCTCCTGCCAGTTATCAGCCTGTCTCTAACCTCCCCTTTTTAGGGAAGGTTATTGAACGGGCTGTGGCACGACAGCTCCAGGAACATCTGGACTACACTGGTTTCCTTGACCCCTCTCAGTCTGGTTTTCGGCCTGGGTATGGTATGGAGACTGCATTGGTGGCCTTGGTTGACGATCTCTGTCTGGCATTGGACCATGGTCGTCAGACCTTATTGGTCCTGCTAGACCTTTCGGCTGCATTCGACACAGTCGATCATGAGGTGTTGGTGACTCGCCTATGGGACTGTGCCGGGATTGGCGGGACGGTTTTGGACTGGTTTCATTCATTCCTGGCCAGGAGAACTCATCGGGTGGTCTTGGGGGAGGGTACGTCTCCCCCCCCCTGGGACCTCATGTGTGGAGTCCCACAGGGTGCCATTCTGTCCCCCACCTTGCTTAACATCTATATGCAGCCGTTAGGGGAGATCGTGAGAGGGTTTCAGGGCATGCAGTGTCATCAGTATGCTGATGACACTCAGCTCTACCTCTCTTTTTCTACCGACCCAGGTCACGCAGTCTCCTTATTTTCCCCAGCTGTGGGGGCTTGGATGAGTGTGAGCCATCTGCAATTGAATCCTGACAAGATGGAGGTGATGTTGGTGGGCGAGGGCTTGGGGGACCTGGGGGTGGTTGAATCGCCTCTTGTTGTGGGAGTTCACCCTCCCATGGTCTCGCAGGTGCGGAGTCTAGGTGTGCTCCTCGATTCACGGCTCAGCCTGGAATTTCAGGTGGTAGCCGTGGTGGGGAGTGCATTTCGGCAGTTACATCTTGTCCAGCAGCTTCGGCCATATCTCTCAGACTCCTACCTTGCCACTGTTATCCATGCCTTCATCACCTCGAGGCTGGATTATTACAACGTGCTCTACGTGGGGCTGCCCGAGAATGCCGCGTCCCATTTCCTTATGGGGGCAGGCCTCAGGGAACACATGACACCTGTCCTCCGAGCTCTACACTGGCTGCCTATAAAGCACCGGGCCAGGTTCAAGGTTCTGGTTTTAACCTTTAAAGCCCTTCACAGCCTGGGTCCTACTTATCTGCGGGACCGCCTCACTCCGCATGTGCTCGTGCAACCCTTGAGATCGTCCATGGGAGCCTTTTTGGAGGTTCCCCAGGTGATGTTAGTTCTTTTTCGGTGGCTGCTCCTGTGCTGTGGAATTCTCTCCCGGAGGAGGCTCGTTTGACCCCCCACACTCCTGTTATTTCGACGTTTATGTAAGACCTGGCTGTTCCGCCAGTCCTTTTGTGAGGGGGAGGGGGTGAGGTGGGGTGGGGGAGTGGCAGTTTTCTTCCCTGCGTATTTGTGAATTTTAACTGTTGTAATTGTTTTATTGTTTTCATATTTGTTGTTCGCCGCCCTGGGCTGCCCTGTGGGCAGGAGGGGCAGGATAAATTTTTTGTATAAATAAAAAATAAATAAATAAATAAAATGGATGATGGTGGCCAGGTCGGAGTCCAAAACATATGACCTAAAGCCGACATACAAGATGTAATTGATGAAAGGCACCCCTCACCACAGCTTCCACCTGAGCATCCAGGCGGAGCTGCGCATCGAGGAGTACCCTGGGTAACCAATGGAGGACAGACCCCATCAGTGATGGGGGCCATTAGTTCCATCGCCTTACCCACAAGCATCACCTCCGTCTTGTCAGGATTCAGCCTGTCGATTAGCCCTCATCCAATCCCCCACGTCAGACATCTAGTAAGCATGGAGACTGCGGGGTCTGGGTCTGTTGAAAAAGAGAGGTATAGCTGGGTGTCATCAGCATATTGTTGGCACCGTACGCCAAACCTCCTGATCACCTCACTGAGAGGCTGTATATATACGTTGAACAAGAGGGGGGACAACACCAAACCCGGCAGGACACCACACACGAGGTCTCAGTATGATGAAAAACACTCCCCGACTACCACTCGCTGGGTTCTACCGGTCAGGAATGACCGGAACTATTCAAGAACAGTCCTGCCCACCTCTGCACAGTCCCGCAGGTACACCACCAACATCTTGTGATCAACCGTATCAAATAGGACAGATCTAATAGGACCAACAAGATTGAACGACCCCGGTCCATCTCCCGGCGCAGATCATCCACCAAGGCCACAAGTGCAGTCTCCGTGCCATAACCCGGATGAAATCCCAACTAAAAGGGATCAAGAAAACCAATGCAGTCAAGATGCCCCTGCAACTGCTGAGCCACTACCCGCTCAATAACCTTCCCTAAAAAGGGAAGGTTAGAGACAGGTCGATAGCTGGCAAGGGAGTCAAAGTCAAGCAATGGTTTCTTGAGCAACGGCCGCACCACTGCCTCTTTGAGACAGCCCGGCACTCTGCCCTCCCAAAGGGAGGCATTGACCAGCAACGGCCCAATTATCTCCTTGCAAAATTTAATTAGCCAAGACGGGCATAGATCTAATTCACAAGACATAGCCCTAACAGCCCCAAGGGTCCTGACTGCATCAGCGGGTGTCACCAACTGAAATTGATCCCATAAAACCGGACAATGCGTGACTTCCATAACCTCTGGTTCTCCTAGTGTAATAAGTACAGCGTCGAAATCGTGGTGAATACAAGCAATTTTATCCACAAAATAATTCACAAACCTATCACAGCATGTTACAGATGACTCCACTCCAGGGTGGAGGGAGACCGGACTGACCAGCCCCCGCACCACCTGGAAAAGCTCCGCTGGGCGAGATTTTGCAGATGCTATGAGAGCAGCGAAAAAAGCTTTTTTCATTGCCCTTATAGCCTCGACATATGCTCGTAAACTGACTCTATGGCGCAGTCTGTCGACTTCAGTACAATTGTGACGCCACCGTCGCTCCAACCGCTGCCCTTCTCGCTTCAGCACTTGCAGCTGCTCCGAAAACCACGGGAGCCTGTGGTGCTGTCACCTGGGCAGCGGATGTCTAGGAGCCATCCGATCAATGACCTCAGTCAACACAGTGTTCCATAATGCAACGAGGTCATCAATGAGATGGTCGTCAAGGTCAGAGTTTAACTCCCCGAGAGGCAACCGGAACCGTTCCGGTTCCATTAGCCTCCGGGAGCGAACCATTCAAATTGGCTCCACACCCTTCCGGGGGCAGACATGTGCTAAGAGAGAGGTCTGTAGGAGATAATGATCTGACTATGACAAGGGCACCGTTGATATCTCCCCCAATAGCGGAACACCCGCCTCAAGGCCAGTGCAAAACATGAAATCGAGAGTATGTCCTCCCTGATGTGTCGGGCCACTGACCATTTGGGACAGGCCCATGGTTGCCATGGTGGCTATGAACTCATGCCCCACCCCACCCCAAGGTCGGTGTCAGTGTGGATGTTGAAGTCCCCCCAGACTAATGCCTTTGGGGACCACAACACCACCCCCGCCAACACCTCTGCCAGAGCATCTGGAGAGGCTTCAGTACAGGTAGGTGCATGGTATATGAGCAGCACCCCTATAATGTTCCCCGCCAAATCGGCAGCAGGGGAGACCACCACCCCACACCCTCATACCCCCTACCCTTAGAGTTGCATTCTCAGCAGAAAATGCATGCAATTGGTCTGATAGATGTTAAAATTCAGCTCTAAGAGTAGAAATGACAGCTGCCATTTCCTCTTCAGTTTTACTCCTAAATAGTTGTTTATTATATTGGGTCCTTGCAATCTCTCACAATTCGTTCACACTCACAACTATGGAAGCCCGTTGGGGATGCAGGAATACTTTATTTGCCCATGAAGCAGAGCGCACAAATTATAACGAAGGACTGTACAGCAATCAGTCTCTGTACAGCAATCCTTACATCCAACCATAAGTGGTGATAACAGTGCCTTGTATTAGAATACACAACCAAGAGGAAAAACAAAGAGGAAAAAAGGTTATGTTCATCCAAGTCAAAAGGCATTTGCCTTTTCCTCAATGGGTTTCTTGAGAAAAGAAACCCTCAATAGGGTTGCTCAATAGGTTTCTTGCAATGAAAGCAAGGAGTGAAAGCCAGAAAACCCTTATAAAGCAACGGCTGAGGGGAAAACCCACGTGCAACGTCTAATCATGCTCACTGGTCTCAGCTAGCTGGAGTTTCTGAGCCAGGAATACCTGCCTGAGGGGTGGAGGAGTGCAACATCCGATGTGGTACCCCAAAATACAGGTGTTATTCATGGGTACTAAATTTTGTACCCATTTCAACCCCATGCTTCAGGGCAGGATAGAAAAAAATATCCTTTATGGGCAGGTAATTTCATAAATTGTCCACTATTCATACACTTGCCAGCTACTGCGTAAAGTGACCCACCAGCCGGATATGGCATAGTAATGTTCCTATGGCATGCACCAAACACTCTATGTCTTGTTTTATGCATGTACATGTTTATGTATGCACACAAATTGCCATCCGCATGTCTGTGATTCGCAAGAGGAATTTAGGCTGGGAAACTTGGCTCTCCACCATGTTTCCACTTTTTCTGGAGCAGTTTCAAACGAAAATAGCAGCATTTCATGCTTGTGGAAATAGAAGGAAGGCAGACAACTTGCTATCTTTTGTTTGAGGAAAAAGCAGAGGAGGGGGGAGACCTCTAGAAATTAAATAGCTTTTTGTGAAAATGATTTTGTTTGTTTTACAGTTTCTATAGCTGTTTGTATTTTGTCATTGATTTAATTTACACTCTTGTGCTCTCCTCTTGATGTGCATGATGGCAGTAAACTCACATTAGTAGTGGTTTTGCACATACTGTAAGAGAATTTCTGTCATTTTATTTTTGTTTTCCCAAACCCTGCTCTGCTTTGAATGATGGAAGTAGACAAATCAACAGAAAATGACAGAAAGAAAGTATGAGGCTAGTAAGAGAGCCAATGCATCCACTTAAATTAAATGCAAAGTTGTTACCTTTCTGAGTTTTTTCTAGTGTGACTAATATGTGTGTCTTGACATTCATATTGCAAGTTGGGGTTATATCAGCATGTTTCAGTAAACACAAATGCAGTCACCTTGCATTGTTTTGTCCCAATGTGTTGATAATTCACAAACCCCAAACGTTTTTCTGAGATCCGCCCTCCTGCAGATAAGGGTTACAGAACACCAGTTCTCAGTGCTGAAGTTCAGTCATCCTGAAAATATTGGCGGAATGCTATTCCAAACCTCGCGCCATGCGGTGTGCATGCACCCACACGGCACAATCACCGATAACGGGGAATGCATACGATTCCTATGCGGGATCCACGTGCTCAGGGCACGAGATTGGCCCTACTGACACAAATGTCAAGCCCAGTTAGATCTTGTTCAAAAGTTGTTCAAAATGTGTGAAAAAGAAAGCATATGCCTCCCATATCATTGTTGTCAGAGCTCTTCACTTCACGGCGGGGGGGGGATGAAAGCATTTGTCATGTTAAATTAGTTTTTAGCTTTTTAGATCTATGCCAAACTGAGAAAAAAAAATTAGAAAGTCACCTTGTCTTTTTTCACTACAGTAATTCCTGCCAAATATAAAATGCCATGTTTTAAGTATTCCTCTAAACTGCTCTGACTTCTGCCAATCTGTCTTTGAGCTTGGAAGAACATCAGGCCATCAACATGTCAGTATGTTAAAAGTGTGGTAATTTGGGGTACTTACAGTTTCCTTTAGAAACAATAGAAGTATTATTTTCTGTGGAAACTAAAAGCCTACAATGTGTTTAAAGTTGCTCCACTTGAAAATTGATATGTTGAGACTCATACTGATGAATCTTAGAGTACTGGGACTATTTTGTCTACTTCCATCATGCGAAGCAGAGCAGGACTTGGGAAAATAAAAAGAAAATGACACAAAGAAATGATGAGGCTAGAAACACTTAGAGCATTGTTAGTGTGTGCAGGAAAGAAGAAAAATATTAGGACCTCATTCACTCTTCTGTGTTATTTGACTGTAAAAAGAGACAAGATTGAAGGTAAACTTCAGTTCTCTGTATACACTTGAATGTTGCGTTCATCTCTATAACGTGAAGGGAATATCATTATTTGTAAAGCAGACTTGCCTAAGACTCTCCTTTGTTAATGAACCAAATATAAATTTATTTTCCCACAGTGTATGCTGCTTTGCAAGAGCTACTGTCCGATAAAGAGTGCAACTACACATAAATGGACTACACAGATAATAGCTGACCTCCTTTTAGTATAATAGATATTCATATAAACATACAGACATAAACTCACGTACATCTACAGACAATTGTTTTTTCTGAAACTCAAAGAACAAATGCTAATGGTTAGAATAAAATTGACACTAAATTTCACTTCTCCTCTTGGTTTTATTGTTTTGCAAAATCTAAAAATGGCCTCCTCAGACTATCTCTACTGCTAATGTAATAAACCGTATTTCCTGTATATGGTACTCATGTGTATAAACAGTAGTTGCTCAGGAATTTTAATGCATTAGGTATCTTTATTAAACTGGATTATCTTCCTGTAAAAGATCAGTAACTTGAACATCAGTTAAGTCTCCACATTAGTAGTTTCTTATACTTTTATGCTTTCAGTTTTTTCCTTTCGTAAACAACACTTACAAATTTGAAAATCTTTCTGCGAGAAATAGAGAGCAGCAGTACAAACACCACAGTTGCACCTTATATGAAGAATTCCTGTTTGCCTGGATAACTAGAAAAACAAAGCTGGAAAGGACTTATTTTTAGCTGGCTGCCACCTCTTGGCATCCACATCACAAAGAGTGCTGTTGAATTTAGTTGAAGGTCAGGGTGAACAAGTCAATTATGGTGTAAATCTGAAAGTCTTGGGCCGTATCTCTAGATCAGGGTAAGCCAAGAAAGAACCAGCCCTGTGTTCTCTCTCTCTCTCTCTCTCTCTCTTTCACACACACACACACACTGATGCAGTTTAGTTTTGCTTTGTCCCGATTTAATTGTAATCATATATGTTGAGAATTTTGTATCACAAAAGGTAAAATGCCAACCCAAACAATTTTGAGAGCTTGGAGCTTGGTCCCAAGGGTGTAACTAGAATAGTAACAGGTAATGCAGCTGCACTCTGGGACCCATGAGCCTGGGGAGCCCATGCTCCCCAGTGTAGACATTAGGGATGGGCATTATGCTTTCAGATTAATCTGTATCTGTCCGTAATTACACCAGTACAGATTAATCCGTACCAATCCGAACTCTGTCCATACTAGTTATGGATCCAGAGGTATGGTTCCTCCACCCCTCTGGGGCCCTGGCATGTATTTATCGGGCTCTAAGGACTTGACTAATGTTCTCCCGGCCCTGTGGGGGGGCCTTCTGGCATGCTCCCTTGCTGTGGAACGCTGCCGAGCTCCCTGCTCCGCAACATGCATATACAAAATGGTCACCAGGGCTGTTTTGCGCATGTGTAAAATGGTCACTGCCCTTAACTAAAAAGGGGGCAGCGAAAACGACAATGCCATTTTGGTTAAGAGCAGCAGCTAATTTTCTGCATGCAAAAAACGGCTTTGGCGCAGCACGTGGAAAACGGCCACCATCCCTAACCGAAATGGTGATGATGTCATATTGGCTGCTGAATTTTGGTTAAAGGTGGCAGCCATTTTGCATATGCATGCTGCAGAAAAAGGGAGCTCTGCAGTACACCACGCTAAAGGAACCTTCTGCCCCCCCACAGGGGGACTCGGACTATGGATTGGTTTCCCATTGACTTCAGTGGGGAAATTTCCCATTTACTTCAATGGGGAAAGCTAAATCCCGTGTTGTTGTTTTGGTTTTTGCTGGATTTTTTTTAGCTTTCTCCCCCCCCCCCCCTTTTTCTTTTTTTAAATAACAGACAATGAAAAATCGACAATATATTTCATGTTATCTTTAAATCCCAGATTTTAGCCCCAGTCCACAGCAAGGCTGTACCAACTGGAAATTCCTCCCGAGTTATAAGGGGAAAAAAATCTCCTTCCCCAACTTCATGTTCTATAGACATTACTTAAACCCTCACATACAAGTCTCCATGGATCAGATTCTATTTTCTGGTGCATCAGTGTATATACAGAGTCATTTAGTTGACTTCAGTGGCTGTAGTCAAGACATATACTGGCGTAGCAGAAATTAGCATCTAGCACAGCAGTGTGGCTATGGTGGACATTGCTGAGAAATTTCACATGTGCAGAAATAAAAACTCACAGGGAGCTACAGATTCAGACTGTTTTGAGTTTAAAATAGTATGTTTTAGAGCATACTTGTGTACTAGTATTAGACCACCCAGGAAAGAAAGAGCTGGGCTACCATTGAACAGTATTGCACTTTCCTCATATAGTTTCAAAACAGAAACACTTGAGTTAAATAATTTTGTGACAATTCTTTCTGAAAAGCCAGTGTTCAATAACCCTCAAAATTTCTCATTTCTACCCTGTAGAGGGGATTTTCTAAGGGTTGCACGGCGGACTTCAGACTAAAGCATAAAGGAGACAGTAGTGTTCGACTTTGCGATAGATTTACATTACTGCTGTGCTGCTTTGTATATCTATATATAATCTTTGTACACTGGGGGCCCAATTTTCAAAAGAGCTCGCCCCCCACAGTTAGGGGCTACTTATCAGAAGATGTTAGCTCCCAGTTACGAAGCCTCTGGGAAATCTAGAAATCTGACCATATGTGACACAATGGTAGATTCTGGGTGTTCATCGCTTATGAAAAACTAATACTTATTTTAGTACCTTTTAATGAGATCTGGGCTATTTTGAAAATTTGGACCTAACATTGGACACTCAGCAGTGAAAAACTTGGCCTTGAGCTCTCAGGAAAATGTAGGTCTAAGACGCATGTTTATCTAAGTACATAAGCACATGGTAGACTTTAATTCTTCTGACTTCCTCAAGTAAAGTCCTGTCCTTAAAGATATGCATGTGCTTAACTGTTTTGCTGAATCTGTATCTTAGCAAATCTTTAAGAGACTGAGTAGACATTAAGGTCTCAATTAATATACCAGCTCTCTAATACCATAAAAGCCACAAGTGCACTGGGACAGAATAAGTGGGAAAAAACAAAAAGGTATGCGAGAAAATTCTGGGAAGAAAGTTTAAAAAAGAAAGAACTAGACTGTGAAAATTAGGAAAGTTACTAGCAATAGTGGAGTATTGTGCTGTAATGTCAGCTGTTACACCAGGCAGTAGGTGGCGCCTGAGCATCTGTGCCAGAGCAGCCAAGTCTGGGAGGACTGAGAGCTAGAGGGCCCAGAGGTGTGGCCATTTTGAGGAAAGACTGAAGGAGCAGCTGGAAAGGCCAGCGTGGGGCAGATCAGGAGTAAGAAGCCCAGCAGCAGAGACTTAAACTAAACTAAACTGCCGAACTGAGTCAGACCAATGGTCCATCTTAGTCCAGTATTGTCACAACCTGACACGGCAGCAGGGGTTTCAGATTCGGGTCAAAATCTGGCTCTTCCAGGGTCTCTGGCAGAGGCCATCCCAGCGCGCTACCTGAGACCCCTCCAAGCCCCGAGTGGAGGCCTACCCCAGGCATGCTACCAGGGATCCTGAGGTGGAGATGCTGGGGATTGAACCTGGGACCTTATACATGCAAAGCATGCGCTCTTACCCCTTGAGCTGTGCCCTCCCCCCTTAAGCTAGTGGTGCTGTTTGCGAGCAGAGAGCAATCCCAGAGGAAGACACTGCTGGACCCTGCTGCTGCACAGATGGATCAGAGAACCCCCAGTGTGGAGAGCTGAGCAGCTCGGACAGAGCCAGGCCTGGCCAGCAAGGATTCAGAGACTTGTAAGCTTACATTGCAACTGAGCGCTCTGGGACGAATTGTGGGAAACACTCCGGAGGTGGGGTGGGACCCAGACTGTTTTTGTGTTCACTTGAAAACTGTTGTGTTGCTGTTTACCTATTTTTGTACCCTACCCCCTCCCTAGGGCCTGCTGGCCTGTGACCATCCCCTTTGCCTAACCTTATACATAAATACTTGCAGATATTTCCTCGTGGTTAAGTCTCTTGTATCAGGGTTAGAGGGCTCCCCAGGGTTAGTGGGGAGTCTGGTACAAACTGGTGGCAGCGGTGGGATTACAGAGACCACTCCTCAAGTGAGACCAGCAGAGACGGATGGTTCAGGCCAAAGGACGCAGGTATTCTTTTGTGTTCAGCATTTAAAATTCTCTCTTTTGTTAGTGGGGGAGATTCTATTGGAGAAAAATGAGTACTGAAAGTGAGGGAGGACCCGTAGTAGAAGGATCAGGCATGGGGGCCCCCAGTAGGATATCACGGCCAATCTTTAATCTCTCCCCAAATAGTGGAGACAAAGCAGAATGGGATGATTGGCATGAGCAGTTTGAAATGGCAGCTGAGTTAAATGGGTGGGATAAAGCCCATAAATTGAAATTTCTGAGCCTGTTGCTGACAGGGAAAGCCAGGGATGCTTATCGAGGTTTTAGCCCTAAAGTTAAACAAGACTTATAAGCGTTTGACAGAAGCACTCAAAACTTCTTTGGAACCAGCTGTGTGCCTGGATTGGGATCGTGCAGTTTTTTTAAATTATAAGAAAAAAACAACATAGTCGGTGCAAGAATTTGGCATTGCCCTGAGATGGCTGGCTACAAAAGCCTTCCCAGAAGCCATTTCTGAAATGCAGGACATGCTGAGCTGGGACCAGAATATTAGCAATGTTTTTAGTGGGGAGATGCGAATTCAACTCCGCTTGGCGAAGCCACACCACTTGGATGATGCCATCAGGCTAGCCACTGAGATGGAAGTTGCCAGGAAATTGAGGGCCTCCAGTATTCAGACTACTGAGGCAAGGGTGCACGCTCATACTGTAGGGGCCCCATCCAAAGACTCCCTGACCATGCAGACCATGTTGGAAGCAGTGGGAGAGTTGTGGGGTGAGCTAAATCAGCTTAAGGAGACCATAAACATTCAGATGCAGAGTAAAGAGATGCGGCAAACCCGGTCTGGCCCTCGGAGGTTTCAGCGGAGCCAAGAAGAGAATGATGGGTGCCGGCATTGTGGTAGTCCCAATCATTTCTGGAGAGAGTGCCCTAAAAGGAAAGGACCCTCGGGGCAGGAAAACTAAAAAAGCAGAGGACAGAGGCCCATCCACTGCTGTAAATTGCCGAGGCCCAGAGAAGGAGGTGATTATTGCTGCCACAGCAGGGCTGGACTATTACCTGGGGGCAAAGATAGGGGACATTTATATTGTTATTGATGATTTAAATTGTATTTTATCGTTGGAAGCCGCTCCGGACTGTTCGCAGGAGGGGCAGGGTACAAATTTATAAAATAAATAAATTAATCCAGTGTCCAATCCTCCTGGATACAGGTGCCCAAGTATCCATTGTAAACAGCTGATTGTGGGAGCAGGCCACACTGAAGACTAGGAGAAACCTTCAGCCCTGTGAAGTGGCTGTTAAGGTAGCTAATGGAGCCATGATTCAAGTGCTAGGAGTGTGGAACACAGTCATTGACCTTCAAGGTTTACAGCTGCCTTGTGAGTTCTTAGTAGTGAAAGAGGTGACCCAAGATGCTTTGATCGGTACCGGTTTGCTAAAAAAATACCGGGCCACTATGGATTTCGATGATTATTCATGCTCTTTATTGGGAAGGCATTTCTCCCTCCACACTAGGGGCAGCCAGGCAGCAGTGTGTGAGGTAGTAGTACAAAGAAATCTGACCATACCCCCTAGGAGTGAGATGATTATTCCTGGCAGACTGAGGGGTTGGTACCAAGAAAATGAGGAGGGAATCTTTGAACCCAAGCCTTCAAGCAAGCTAGCACTCCTCATGGGACCAACAATAGATAGGAATCGAAGGGGTGAGATTCTGGTATGTGTCGCTAACATGCTGACAGAACCACAGGTTACATATGAAGGGATGGTGATTGGTACTTTTGAAACAGGTGTGTCCGTCCTACAAGAAGACCCTGAACTGAATAAAAAGATTGATGTTGGAGCAGTGAGATCAGATGGGTGCCAAGACACGGAAGGTTGGAAAAAAGAAGCCCAGTGGAATGCGGTGAAGTTGGAACAGGAGTTCAAGTTAAATCAATGTGGCCTAGAACCCGAACAAGTACAAGCAGCACGGGAGATTTTGCAAGACTATGCAAATGTACTTAGCCATGACAAACATGACCTAGGACACACCAAGTTTACACAACAAATTGACACAGGAAATGCTAGGCCCATCAAGCAGGGGTCTCGGAGAGTTCCCATTCATTTTCAGCAGGAGTTTGAGCAACAGCTGCGGAAAATGGAGGAGCGAGGAGTCATTAAGCCTTCTGCAAGTCCATGGGCATCCCCAATAGTCCTGGTGCGGGAAAAGGGGGGCGGGCAGCATGCGGGTTTGTGTGGACTATCAAACATTGAATGATGTTACTGTTAAGGATGCCTACCCCTTACCATGGATAGACGACACCCTGAACCTGCTGGCTAAAGCACAGTGGTTCTCCACTCTTGATTTAGCCAGTGGGTATTGGCAAGTGGAGGTGCACCCTGAAGATAAGACCAAGATGGCATTCTGGACTAAACGGGGACTTTTTGAATTTAATGTGATTCCGTTCGGTCTGTGTAATGCACCCAGTACGTTCCAGAGACTCATGGATATTGTGTTAGGTGATCTGCAAGGGACACCCTACCTTGTGTACCTGGACAATATCATTGTGATAAGTCGAACCTTTGAGGAACATCTGCACAAACTCAAAGCAGTACTTGAAAAGTTGAAAGTGGCCAGCCTGAAAATCAAGCCTGATAAATGCCAGTTTTTTCTGCAGAGAGGTGAAATACCTGGGGCATGTTATTTGAAGCGAGGGGGTACGCCCAGATCCAGAACATTTGGAAGCTGTCAAAATTAACAAACTAAGAAATTGCCTTGCTCTTCTACGGGGGTTACCGCGGCAGAGCTTGTCCCCTGAGTTATCCAAAAATTCCAGGTTGACACTGAAACCCAGATTAATTCCTTTACTGAACCATTGATTTTATTACATTTTAGGAAGTAACCGGATCAGTTTTAACAGAACCTCTCCAGAAATTCATAAACAACCCCCAACATTCCTTAATCCAAAACAGTTTGATTACCGACACCCTTAATCAGAGTCTGTATAGCTTCCCTTCTTTTCGTCATCAGGCCTATGAAAATAACCACTGCAAGCAAGTCATCAGGAGCGGTCAAAGTAAATAAAGTGGATATCGATTGCTCCCTCTTGAAACTTGTTTGCTTTCCCCATATTGGGGAGATCCACACTTCCCTCAGGGTGGAATAATATGGGCAAAATAACACTTGATGTTCTATAGTTTCCAGTACCCGCATAGAGCAAGTACAATAACGGGCATCATGGCAAATTTTATGGAATCTACCATACAAAACGGCAGATTGAATCAGGTGGAATCGCAACTGGGTATAGTTCCTTCTTAAGGCTCTGTTATTCAATATGTCCAAATAGGGTTCCATTGTGAAAAGCAGCTTAACTGTTCCCAAAATGGGTGCAGCTTTCCACTGCTTTACCAAGGAAAGATCTTCCTGTTTGGCAGTGTCCTTGGATCTCAGATCAATCTCGGTCTTAATACCAGCCACTGACCTCCCCTGAAAATAAACAAAGGAGAATCCTAAACCCCGCAACTGGACAGCGAAATAATTTATCCAAGGATAAGAACAGGCCCCAGTGTGATTTAATTCCTCTACTAAGCACTGAGTGGGTAACGAGTCCTGATGCTGGGTCATCAATCGCAGCCAATATTTAATTAAAGCCATTCGTGCATAGTGAAGAATGGACAACACACGAGTTTCGGTCCGTACTACTGCTCCCGGGACACAATTACTAACTCTGAGCAGCCTATGGAGAGCATAGTTCTGGACTCTCTCCAGAACAATGACATCTGGGAAATGAATAAGCTCCAATCCGAATGTCAGCATCGTATGGATTTTAAGTGAATAGGCTTTCAGGAGGCTAGATACAGGACTGGTTCCTGAATGATTGGCGGCCTTTAAGAGGCTGCCAACAGTTCTCCGAGCCTGGGCAGCCCTATTTTTTATATGGGCTGCCCAAGTCCCTCTAGAGGTGAAAACAACTCCCAAATATGTAACTGACGACCGTAGTTACCAACCTATATGAACTGGTGGCTGAGTCTGGTGGGCAAATAGTCCACTACAACTGACTAAAACCCTAAGAGTGCTCATGGGACAGGGAACCTGACCCGAGGCAAGAGGCTGTGGTGGCAAACCATCCCCAGCCAAGATGCTTACACAAGTTCCAAGACAAAGTCCCTAACCTTTCTAAAACACACCCACAAAAGAGTGATTGTGAGCCAAAAAATTGGGAGTGATCACCCTGGTTAGATGGGGGTGAGGACAGTGATGATAGCCAAGTACCTGAGGTGGAAACAGAACAGAATGCAGCAGAGGACCATGCTCCTCACCCCTCTGCACTACCTAGGGCTCCTGCCATAGAAGTTCAGGGTAGAATGCAGCGTGTGCGTAGACCACCCAGGTGGCTTTAGGACTACACAGTGTAATTTTGGTGGGATGTGGGGGCGCATCCTCCTAAGGAAGGGGGTGGTGTAATGTCACCTGTTACACCAGGTAGTAGGTGGCGCCTGAGCATCTGTACCAGAGCAGCCAAGTCTGGGCGGTCTGAGAGCTAGAGGGCTGAGGGGCGCGGCCATCTTGAGGAAAGACTGAAGGAGCGGCTGGAAGGGCCTGTGTGGGGCAGATCAGGAGTAAGAAGCCCAGCAGCAGAGAATTAAACTAGCGGTGCCATCTGCGAGCAGAAAGCAGTCCCAGGGAAGGACACTGCTGGACCCTGCTGCAGCACAGATGGATCACTGGCTTCCCCTTCCTGAACGAATCCTGCACAAGCTCCTAGTCTTCACCTATAAAGCTCTTCACAACCTTGCTCTCCCCTACCTCTCTGCACTTATCGCCCTCCATACTCCAGCCCATGCACTTCGCTCCTCCTCTGTCCCTTCTCTCACCCTTCCACGCCTTCCCTGCTCCCCTAAGCGCCTTCGTCCCTTCTCACTTGCTGCCCCCCATGCCTGGAACTCCCTC